>JAFMPE010159153.1:0-19780 GCA_024759925.1 Ficus religiosa
CAATCAATAAATAACCCTTTCTTTTTAAACAATCTTTTTTTCTCATTTATTGTTTTTCTCATTTTTCAACTGTTTTTAAAAAGAAATTCAATGATTCTTTTTTTTTTTTTAATAAGAAGATTTCATGAAACTAATAAAGTGGCAGTTTTAAATTTATTTTGTATGAAGTAGTTTTTTAATATTGTAGATATATTATATATATAAAGTCATAGATTATTTATCTTTATACAATAATAAAGTTGAAAAAAAAAAGATTGTTTGAAAAAAAGGGAGTAATTATTTATTGGTGAGTATAAAAAGGACGAGAATAGAATAAAATTGTAGGGATTTTTTTTGAATAATAACATGATTATAACAAGTAATAATGAATATCTAAATTTTTAATTGATAAATAATTTAAGAAATGGATGAAGAAAGTAAATAGATGGGTGTCAATAGATGTCCCCTTATATTATATATATAATTTTGATTAGAGGATCGACCTATTGATTGGAAGGCTATTTTGTTCCTATTTAATCGAATATTTTAAGTGTTTGATTGGCCTTCTCTATTATTTTAGGATGATTAGTTGGTTAGATTAGATTGATAAACGTTACTTGACATGACTAAATTTTTCTAAAATGGATTTTCTGTAATGAAATAGTGTTATAAGAAAGGGAATTTTTTTTTTCGACAGCATATATATATATACATATAATATATACAGTGTGTATAAATTTATTTTTGCAGTAGTCGCCGTATATCTATATGTAGCTTGTAGAATCTTTTAGACCTCTCTAGCTATGTCAATATATGTGAAAATAGTTGAAATTTCTTGGTGCTTTAGAATGGAATTAAATGCGTGTGACATGTTAAAATTAACTCTCTAGTATGATATTCATATAAAACTATGAAATTCGACTTTGCGGTATGCCAGTGACAAAAATATTGAATAAATAACTTAAAAAATAAAATTAAAAAGAAAACAAAGAAAATTAACCCCTCAATAAATTTATATTACATACAGCATGTTTACCAAAATGACAATATAAAATAAATATTTGGCATGACTAGTACTCTTCAATTAATGTTAAAAGATATTTGTTTTTGTTTGGATTACATGCGCAACCTGATTATATAAATGGAAGGCTATATCTAATAATTATATTATAAAATAAAGTGAATAACTATGACCTTTTGCAACTCCTTTCGTGTAGATATACTATTTCCTTTAAATAAGAAAAATGAAAATAGCAATATTGTTTATATAGTGAAACGTCTTTATCTTGATGTTGTTAAAATCGTCAACTATACATATATTTGTTAGAGAGCTACTTAAACAAGATAAAAGATAGTATATAGAAGTACTGTAGAATTAAATATACATAAATAAATATATCTATAGATTATAAATTAGATAGGTGCAGAGGCAGTGCATGATCTTATGTTCGTACCAAAGGACTTAATGAGTGAATCTTTTGTTTAACAATCAGCATAAAACTTTAAAAGTGACCAGAAGTGAAAGCTATGTGTTCTCAACACCTAAATTTTAAAAAAAAAAAAATTTTAAAAATTAAAAATGGAAAATGTGAAAGTTATGTTTTTTTTTAATTTTTTTTTTAAATGATAATGTGAAAGCTATGTGTTGTTATAGCCGACAATCATCTCATTGAAGCAAGTGCTCCGTTTACGAATACGCAAACTGTGGTGTGTCCCAATCACTTCCTTAATTAGTAGTTGGTTGGAGTTATTATTATAAAATATAAATTAATAAGAAGAAATATATATTGGATTAATCATTTAGTCCGGGGTCATAGTCCAGTAAATATAACTTTTCTTAATGCCGACATAATTATTAATTAATTTACATATTTCATTACAAGATTTCATAAATAACATGTTACTTATTTGATATTAACCTAAAATATTGCACATTAATAATATAAATATTACACATTAATAATCAAAATATTATATTATCAAACTAATACGATGTCGGATTAAAGACCTAATTTATGTAAACAAATAAAATAAAAGCCACAATTATTTTTCTGTCCCTTTCTGATATTTGATCTTATAATTAACCTAAGAAATTTCTGTACCTAATCAGGATTAGACATGACCCCTAATCAAAGACCCACTTTGATCCGGACCCCTGTATGTTTAAGTTAAGCTAAAATTAAGTCGAAAAATACAAACACAAAGAAAAAAAAAAAAAAAAACATACATAGGGAAAAAAAAGAACAAAAAGCAATCAAGTTGTCAGTGAAGGCCATCAGAAGCAGCTTTACCTTCTTTCTTTCTTTTTTTCTGACCTCGCTTCCAAAACCCCCTTTAATTGTAATGATTCTATAGCCTTTGTCTCTCTAGTTTTCTCTCTCTTCCCCTCTCTCTCAAAGCCTGAACTCAGTTCTCAATGACACAATAGAGATCAAACGAAAAACCAGCAAAGCTCGAAAAACCCTTGTCTCTCTCTCTCTTATAACTCTCTTTGTTTGTTTCTCTCTCTTAGTTGTTTGATGCTTTTGCCCCACCAAAATTTTGATCTCTTTTCTCTCTGTGAAATGTAAAATCTTTGTGTCTGGTCAGAAACTGTGCAGAAAGTTTTGCGTCTCAGATCCCGATATTAATCATCATATCAGACCCTCTCTCTGCATGCCATTAACGATTAAAAACTGTCCAATTACTCAACACTTCTCTGTCTCTTTTTTTCTTTTTTTTTTCTTTTTAATTTCCTCTCTCTCTCTCTCTCTCTCTCTCTCTACAATCACAGCTCTCTCTCTCTCTCTTAGCCCCAATACAAATAACACTACTAATAGTACTACTTGTGAGTAATATTTCTATCGCTAAGTGCCCTTTTGAAGATTACATACACACACACACACATATATAATATGCAAGAAGCTGGGGGTTTGGGAATGATGGGGAGTGGAGGACTGGGCGGTGAATTGTCTGTCTCCGGCGGCGGCGGCGGAGGCGACGGAGGAGACCGGCAGCTGAAGGCGGAGATCGTCACCCACCCGCTGTACGAGCAGCTGCTGGCGGCACACGTGTCGTGCCTGCGAGTCGCCACGCCGATCGACCAGCTGCCGCTCATCGACGCGCAGCTCTCGCAGTCGCACCACCTCCTCCGCTCCTACGCCTCCTTCCAACACCAGCACGGCCACTCCCTCTCTCCTCACGACCGCCAAGAGCTCGACAACTTCTTGGTACGGTAAAATATATATATATGTTTTATTTTTTTATTTTTTATTTTATGGAGATCATATTATTGTGCTTATGATGCGACCCATTCACATCATAAGCACTAATTTTCTTTTTCCCTTGTGATTGTTTTTTTTTTTTTTTGGTTTGAAAAGAAGAAATTTTGGTGGAACATTTTATGAAGATGATGATTTCTTTTTTCTTTTTTTTCTTTGTGGGTCTACTAACACTATATTATGTTTTCAGGGGCAATACTTGATAATATTGTGTACTTTCAAAGAACAACTTCAGCAACATGTCAGAATCCATGCGGTTGAAGCAGTCATGGCTTGCCGGGAAATCGAGAATACTTTACAAGCTCTCACCGGTAATATATATACAAACCCATATATATGTTTTTATGTATATTCACTTCTTCTTATCTTAATTCTGTTTAACATGGAAATTAATAACCTTCATAATTAGTTATACCGCAATCATTATATTATCATTGTTTATTACTTTTGGTTAATGTAATCTATCATGAGTACCGTAATAATTAATCATCCTTAATTAGGGAAATAGACAAGAAGAACAAAAAAAAATCACTTACTTAAAATATGTAATTTTCGCTTTAGAAATCTAATTATGATAGTTAATCTTCCTTTCATTTTGATTTTTGGTTCTTGGTGAGATAAGAAATTGTGGATATATTTGGGGTTCTTAGGGTAAGTCTAGTTTTTTGGTGTCGTTGAGAAAGGTGGGTGTGGTAGGGTCTTATAAGGAAATATAATCAAAGATTATAGTTTGGAAATGGGTTAGTTAGTTCGGTGATAGAATAGGGTTACCACCAATATTGCACTATACCAACCTATAATTATCTTTTGGACTACCAACCGATCAGGTTGGAGTGGGAATATTTTGGGGGGTTTCTAGAAGATTATTACTTAAATTAGTTCCTATGATTGCAATTATTATTAATCTAGCATTTCTCAAGCTAATGGATGAACTTTGGTTGTTGGTGTGTATATCCATTACCCATATATATATATATATATATATATGTCTTGGAAGGTTGGGTTCAATATTAGGTATCATGGGCATCTAGAGTCTGCTAGCTAGCTAGGCTAACAGATGTGTATTCAATCATCTAAATTCTAATGTTGAACTTTGAGATTTTAGTACTTGACACTTTTATAAATGAGGTTAATCTTTTAAAGCGTGCCGTTTGAAGATGGAGAAATGAACTAATTTAAACTTATAAGAAAGATCTTTCTACATATGGTTTTTGTCATTTAGTAGGTTGTTAGCTAGGGAAAATTTGAATGGAAAGAACAAATATGCAATTTGGATGCTTATTTGTTGTATTATGTTTACTATATACAAAAATTACTTTGAGAGTTATTTCCTCTAGAATACCGAGCATATATATATATATGTATGTATGTATGTATGTAGCCTTCTACAAATCCGACCCTATCTTGGAAGTTGGATTCATGGATAGAGACGTGCTATGGTATTTCATCGAGCTTAAAAAACCATTCTATCTTTTTTTTTTTTTTATTTTTTTATTTTTTTATTTTTTTTTTTTTTTGGAACTCAAGGAAAAAAAAAAAAAAATACTATCTTTAGGGCTTGCACTTTAGTACGAATTTTAAGACGAAAATGGGGATCCTCAAAAGATAGGCTAAGAGATAAATTGTTGTGTGTGTGTGTGTGTGTGTGTGTATATTTTTATATAATTTTTATACATTTTTAGTAGAAAGATTCTAGTACTTTGTGAAACTAAGATATTTGAACTCTCGCTGTATTAGGGTGATTTGTTATAAATACGTGCTTTAAGCTACCATGAACTATGCATCAACAAAATATAAAATGTATGTAAATTAATTCGTGTGTGTATAGATGTAAATAATTATGAACGTTCCAATAGATTTGTATATAAAAAATGCCCCATCTCGCACTGATCTTGTTTTTGAATTTAAAGATAAGAGATATAACTTGTAGTACAGTAAGATATAGAGTTAATGTTAAACTATAATATTTGTGCTGCTCTCGATGAAAATGTTGACTTATACCTTCATATACCATAAGATATATACTTAGTTATATAGGAGGCATATATTGCAGGCCATATAGAGTAGCATTTTCGAACAAATAATCTTTCAATAAGCTAATTGGCATCTCCTACTACATGTGGAATTTTTAAGGAAACCTACTTTAAGGTTATATATATTGTTGATGAATATAATCATATATGGTGGCTAGAATAAGTGATCAAAAAATTGCACACGACAAACCGATAAAAGAAACAATTTTAACTTAATTATATAATGAATTAGGTTTTGTGCATTTACAAACATATACATTATTCTCAGGAGTAAGTCTGGGAGAAGGTACAGGAGCAACAATGTCAGACGATGAGGATGACCTACAAATGGATTTCTCTTTGGATCAATCCGGCGCTGAGGGCCACGACATGATGGGATTCGGTCCACTACTTCCGACAGAATCGGAAAGGTCGCTGATGGAAAGAGTTCGGCACGAATTGAAGATTGAACTGAAGCAGGTGATCATCCCTATTCTTAATTATATCAAACAGTGCTTCAATTTTTGGTATTGATTAATGCTTTGCAAAATTCATTTGGAGTAACATATTTAGTTTTTTTTTTTTTGGATAAATGGAGTAATTACATACATATTTGTGTGTGTATATAATATGTATATATATTTATAAATACAGGGTTTCAAGTCAAGAATTGAAGATGTGAGGGAGGAAATATTGAGAAAAAGAAGAGCAGGGAAATTGCCCGGGGACACAACTACGGTGTTAAAGAATTGGTGGCAGCAACATTCCAAGTGGCCCTACCCTACTGTAAGCTCGCACAATACTTCATTCCTATATCATATATATATATATTTATATATATAACAATATAATATATATTTATATATATGTATGAGATTATGCAGCTCGTATTCTGATTAAAAAAAAAAAAAAGAAAAAAGAAACAAGAAAAGTTTCAGCTAGTTTTTGGTTTGGAATGGTCAATTAATATTGTCACCCTTAAAGCCTTGCAAAAAATTTGGGTTCAAAATTCTATTGGCGAATGGAAATCAAATATGAATGCTTTACAAGGAAATATGATATAAATCTCGACAAGTTTTTTTTGGTGGCTTTTTTTTTTTTTTTTTGGTCATTAGTTTTTTAGCTAGTGAGAAACAGTAAACATGCAGAACTTTATGTGTAGGTCCTCTTTTACAATATTGGACATGTGAAAGTTAGCACGTTTAAATACGCGATTAATTAAAAATCATGACAATGCACTACTTTGTCTTAGAAGAATGAAGGTTTTCAGTGTTTGCTATCATAAAATCAACAATTATATTATATATATTTTTTATTTTCTCTACTACCTAACATGCATTATGTCACTTTCTCTAATTGATTGATTTCGTAAAGGTTTTTTTTAGTAGTAGTAGTAGAAGAAGAAGGGAAGTAAAAATTATAAATTTGCAGTTATAAAAATGTTAAAATCAGTAAATGAAACTCTTATACAAGTTTCTATGTTCATTAACTTTTACACAAGTTTCAAAGTCTATTCCAAAGAGCTTATTTTAGAAGTCACATTTTGTGACTTTGACTTGAGACTTTTCTAGAGAGTTAAAACTCTTCTGACGGGTCATTCAAATACTTTTAAAAGTTACTTTTGAACATTAAAAATCAAGAGTATATTTTAAGAAATTCTGTCAAATAGACTCTATTTATACATGTATACACATATAGGAGAATGTAAGAGATATTGGGTTATATGTGAACTCTTCGTGCTAAGTGATCAAATGATAATTTACTAAATTGACGACTAACAATTTACTTAAAAAAAAATATATATATATATATACACACACATATACAAATATATATATATATGTGTATATGTATATTGAATCTGTGTAAACATGAAAACTAACATGAAGATTATCAGAAATAATCATGAAATTTCAGAATTGTAAACATGAAAACTTGCTTCATGAAACATACAGGAAGATGACAAGGCAAAACTTGTGGAGGAGACAGGATTGCAGCTGAAGCAAATCAACAACTGGTTTATCAACCAAAGAAAGCGCAACTGGCACAGCAACTCTCAATCAGTCACATCTCTCAAGTCTAAGCGCAAAAGATAAAAATCACTCTATATACACACACACATATATATATAGCTCATCTTCTTCATCATCTTATTATAACATTGTTCCATACCATAAAAGCACTTAACTACATGAACTTACTCGTTATAATATTGTGAACTTGCGGTTATAATATATGTAGTTTGTAGCCAACAAACTATATATACATGACTATATATATAATATATATAAATATTTGTGAAAGCCATGCAGTTGTACTGAAGTTCTACACTTTACAATTGCTAGCAGCCAAGACACGCCTTTGGAAGTTAGATCATTATCATCATGAGTATTACGTACGAATTGATCATCAAAACTCAGCTATAGAAATTATGTAACACTTGTTGTATTGGTCAACTAATTGCTTACCTTTTGGATTGTTGTAAATTCTTGTTGATTTCCCAAAAAGATGATGTAGTCTAGTCCTGTCCTGTCCTGTTTTATACTGATTTTAATTACCAGGTTGGATTTTATTGCTTTCACAATTCTAATTTTAGAATTTCATGTGTTTCATACTAGTGTGAATTTTTTTCTTATAATTTGGGGATGGAGGATTTAAACTCTATATTTTTTTAGTGGAGTCAGATGTAAAATTACCCTTAAGTTATACCTTTTGAATGGACTTGCAAGATTTTTTTTTTCCGTGATTTTAAATATAAATAGTGCCCCAATTAATGTTCATCTTCAATTTATTAGATCATCTGCAAAGTACTCTACGTTAACAGAAATACATTTTGTTATATGAGCTGTGCAAAATCATCTATTTACCGAATTCTTTTATTTAGTCAAACTTGAGAGGTGTGACAAATGAATTAATGTTAATTTTCAAAAAGCAAAATAAAAGTTTCTACGTAAAATTTTTAATTAAGAAATGACAGTGCCTCACTTGTCACTTCTATTTTAATGTACATAATTTCCTTAAAAGAAAAGGAGTTAGATATTCATTGCCAAACTTGTTACTAATAAAAGAGAATTCAAACTACTACTACGTACTGCATATATTAAAAGAAAAAAAAAAGAGAGAGGAAAAAAAAAAAAAAAAGAGAAAAGAAACGAAAATAATAGAAGAAAAGATCAGAGAGGTGCTTATAATAATGCACCTATAATATTCTCTGAAAAGATAGACACAGATCCTTCAAAAGAGATGATTAAAAAAATGGGATTAATTAAAGCTAATGCGCCACTAGTGCCCTACATGCGAATTGATACTAATAGAGGTTCCCAGAGGTATAAAACAACAAAAGAACCATTCATATGTTGAGCTAATGAATTAATAAATTAAGTATCAAAGATACCGTTTGCATCATTTCAACTGGCTAGGCACATTGTACCATATATTACAATAATTTGGGAATATTATGCCGGCTAATTATATGTTAAGGAACTCAGATAACTCAGCATAATTAAGTTTATGTTTGGTAGTCCAAAAATTACATACAATAATGTGTAAAATGGGCATTTTTAACAATTAATTGGTGGTGGCGGCAGGGGCAGCAATGGCGGGATGGCATTTGTTATGGTCGTTGATGAGCTTCATAGAGCCAAATTCCCTAAACAGTTTTAATTGACATGATACGACGTGATTGGAGGTCATAAAATAGGATACAGGAGCCTGATCCAATTATAGCTCAATTCACAAGTTGCAAAGTATATAAAGTTCGTCAATTCGGAGATTAAAATTAGTTTCAAGCAAAAAAAAAAAATGTGTATATATATATATTTATATATATAAATTTGACACAAATGTAAAATTATGAGCTATAATCTAGTGTGTATATTTTTCTTATACACGTAAAAATACAAGATATAGAGTAAAATTTTCAAATAAAAAAATGCTATAAAAGATGTGCGACACAAAATGCTCAAGAAATGGTGGTCACGGCGGCGACGCGTGACGACGTTCACGACAATGTCGCATTAATTACCGTCCCCGCAAGCTTCCTTACTAAGATTATTAGCATTATTATTATATATGTAGCACATATTGTCTTCTTCACCTTTGAATCTCCCTCTTCTCCTTGTTTGGGTACATGTTCTTCGGATTCAGCTTCCATGGGAAAACCCTTTGATCTTGATCTCATAACATATTCTATGTCATGGCACTTCTCGTTCATGTTGTGGAATCAGTTGATGGGCTCTCCGTGAAAGATTGGGCGTATTCTTTGAAGATATCGTCAAGTTCAAATTTAACAAAAAGTCTCACATTGACTACGTATTAAATTTGAAATAGACTTAAAAGGATTTGAGTTACTCTTCCTAAGATGTGAACTTGTCCTTTTAGATGTCCTAACAAGTGATATTATAGTATTTTAGATGTAAGATCATGTGTATGCACAAGATAAACCCTGAATAAAAATTGTACGAAGATTGGTTGGCCCCAAGAGCGATCATGATGGATGGAATCCAAGGTGTAAAATGACTCTTGAGAAGGAAATTTCACGATAATGTGAGGACTTTGATGACGCGATATATATCTTGATGGAGTTGTGATCTTCATCGTTTTCCTATTTGAGAAAGAATATGGAAGATGGATCATTATTTTAAGATGGGCTATATTGATGATTATGACTTTTATCCAAGGGGAATTATTGGAAATGTGCATACAGAAGGCCCCATATCAATTAGACATTTAACTGAAAATAGATTTAAAGACGCTTTAACTCCTTCTCACTATAGATTAATCTTTTAGAATAGAAGAATCCTACAATCCAAACATTTCCAGTAAGTGTTGACACTCCTTAAGTTGAGATATAACACTATTACCATTAGGTTTATTGTTATCACAAAATCGTCAATAAGTTGAGTAGTTTTTCGTTTAATTCATGGTAGCGATGTTGCTTGATGTTTTGGTCCAAGTACATCTATAAATCAAAGTAATTTGATAAGAAAAAAATTATTAGTGAATCACTTAAAATCTTTGTAAATAAATATCAGTGGGTGACTCTTTTTAGAGCCAACTTTAAGCAAATGTCTCTAGTTTTGTTAATTAAAAGGGAAATTATTGGATTGGTCCATAATTTTTAAGTAGGTGAGAGCTTGGTCTCTAAACTTTATTTTTTGATAAAAATAATCTTGAACTCTTAAATTGGTGAGAGTTTGGTCCCTAATCTTTTTTTTTTTTTTTGGCTTAAAATACCCCATAACTCTTAAAAAAATGTGTATTTTGGTTCTTCCATTAATTTTTTAAAAGATGGTGGTGTATGATGGTCGAGTGACATTGATGGAGGAGGTCGTCTCAGCTCATAAAAAATAACAAAAGACTTCATTTTTTGAACAAAAGTACTAAATTCTGCTAAAAATTTAATAAGTTCAAAAAATCTTCAACAAAAAATAATCTTTTGTGAATTAAATAAAAACACCGAATCAAAAATAATCAGAAAAAATAAATTTTCACAAATAGACAAATAAAATAGGGTTTTTATTTATTGCCTTTTATTTTAAATTGATTTGTCTCTTCACAATAAACAACATTTTTATTTCTCTCTTTATTATTATTTTTTTCCTAGTTTTAAAGATTTGTGAGTTTGTTTGTTTGTTTGTTTTTTTTTTTTTTCAATTTATAAAGATAGTTTTTGTTGCATATTGCTTTGAGCTTATTTATTTTTTAGGGTAACAGAATATTTTGTTCAAAAATAAATATCTGTTGTCGTACTCTGCTAGCCAAGGTGACCTCCTCTATCGGTTTCACGTCATCGTCATACACCCACCTTAATCCAAAATTTAACATGAAAACCAAAACACAAACCTTTTTTTTTTTTTTTTTTTTAAGAATTTAGGATTTTAACAACAAAAAATAGATTAGGGACTAAAATCTCACTTACTTAAAAGTTCAGGGGTAGTTTTACCAAAAAATAAAGTTTAGGAACCAAACTCTCACCTATTTAAAAGTTCAGGGACCAATCCAACAATTAACCCTAATTTATAAAAAAAAAAAAAAGACAATATATTTAAATTGTTCATAATTTTTTATAGATTATTAATTGAACATGATAAATCATTGTTTAATAAATCATCGGAATTTGGTTTATCAACATATATCAAATTTATCAATTTTTAACAACGTAAAGCTATTGATTTTCTAGTTTTTAGGAAATGATTTTTTAATTTAATAAAACAAGGGAAGCTTACCAAAAATAAGATTTACAAGTGTCATTTCCATTAACTATTCTTTAACCACGTTTCAAAAAAATAAATTTTTTTTCTTTAACCAACAAAGCAATTCATAAAATACAAACTTCATATCTTAAGTAGAAACTCAGAAAGTAGACTTTATTTGATATTACAAATTAAGGAATGTAATATCTCTTATATTATTCCCTCTATTATATATATATATATATGTATGTATATAAATACACACATATCAAGACATCTACAAGATTCTCTCATCTCATTCCCCAACTATATTTTATATTTTTCCTCTTATTTTTCTGCTATAATTACTTGGTCTTCCATACTCCTGCACATGTAAATTTTCTTCCTTCTTTATTTTTAAGCCAATTCTTCAGATGACTTGAAGAGTTTTTGTCGTATTTTTATTATTATAATACTTTATATATAGAAAAAAAAATTATTGCTTGTTTATCTAATTTAACTATATTCAAATTGTGGTGGTTGTTTATACGTTTTTTTTAATATATATATATATATATATGGGCCCCATTAATATTTTTTCTAATCTAGAACCTGAATTATCACTTTGATTACAGCCGAAAAAACAAATCGATCTCTTGATGAAAGTTACTAGCCGGCCCTGCCTGCTTGTGTCTACTCTAGAGGAGAAGTTAATTTGATTTGACAAAATATCACCGAAGAAAACAAGGGAAAATTTTTATTTGATCATTATTATTAATATTATTATCCTATCCTAGACTTGAATTCTGGGGTCCATAGAAACTTCCCAAGTGGCCAAAGAAAATATCTTTTTTCTCTACTCTCTCTCTCTCTCTCTCTCTCTCGACTCGTTGGCCAGCACATGACGGAACACCCGCATTGACGGACTCTGTCTCCTCACGCAAAAGACTCTCTCGAACGGTTGATTTTCATCTTTTGAGAACTTGGCGTTGACTTTGACCATGCTTCAATTGATTTTCTTTTATTTATTTATTTATTTATTATTTTTTCAGGTTTCCTCTAGTAAGTAATGAAATCACTTCCTTATGAACACTTTTATATTTCGAATAAAGAGTATTTACTCAAAACTCCGTCTTGGCACTCCTTGAGTTAATCTTAACGGGGTTTAAATTGGATTGTTGTTGTTCAGTAATGACTTATAATTCCATCTCTAGATATTTATCTACTAGATGTTCACATTGATTCTACTTACTATATTCATTTTAGTATTTCTTGGCCCGTTTCCTGCCAAACTTTCACACATGGTCAAGCCCACCGGTTCCTTATTCTTTAGCTAACATTCTTTTACGCGTTCAAAGCACACCATTTTAGTGCATATAGGCAAATGGGGTTCTGCTAAATCATGATTTTGAAGCTTCAAATTTGCCAAAATCTGAAGAACTCACCATATTTCTTGATGTGTTAGGGCAGGAGGTTGACTTTCTGATTTCACAGTTCAAAACATCGTATATTTCTCATCTTTTTTGTCCCCCCCTTTCCTTCCTCTCAATATTGTCTGAAGCTGTATTGTAATGGCTCATTCGACGTTCGACGGATCGTTGTCGTTCGGAGGCTCTCATCACGGCCAGGGGCAACAAGAATTGCCCTTCAAGACCAGCAAGGAGTCCCTAAGAGTCCTGCTTCTACATGGGAACTTGGAAATATGGATTTTGGAGGCCAAACACCTTCCCAACATGGACATGCTCCACAAGAGTCTAGGGGACATGATTGGGAGATTCGGAAAATTAAGCACCAAACTCGAGGGAAAGATGTCGAACAAGGTAACGAGCGATCCCTATGTCACGGTATCGGTGTCAGGTGCCGTGGTGGCAAGAACTTTTGTGATCACCAATAGTGAAAACCCTGTCTGGAGGCAGCATTTTAATGTCTCTGTGGCACATTATGCCTCAGAAGTTCACTTTGTAGTGAAAGATAATGATGTTGTCGGGTCTCAGCTGATAGGAGCTGTGGGAATTCCTGTCGAAAACTTGTGTTCCGGCACGAGAATTGAAGGGACTTTCCCAATTCTCAGTGACAGTGGAAAGCCCTGCAAGACGGGAGCGGTTTTGAGCCTCTCGGTTCAGTTCACTCCAATGGAAAAAGTGCCACTTTATCATCCTAAACCAAGCTCGAACTCAGATTTTCTCGGGGTCCCGGGGACCTACTTTCCTTTAAGGAAAGGTGGGAAAGTTACCCTTTATCAAGATGCTCATGTTCATGGTTGTGGCCTTCCGAATTTGACGCTCGACAATGGCGTTCAGTTCGAGCACTCGAGTTGCTGGCACGACATCTTTGAGGCGATAAGTCAGGCGCGCCGGTTGATATACATTGTTGGTTGGTCTGTGTATCACAAGGTTAGGCTGATTAGGGATGGTAAGCATGCAACAGAAAGCATGTTGGGAGACCTTCTCAAGACCAAGTCTCAGGAAGGTGTGAGAGTTCTTCTTCTTGTTTGGGATGATCCAACTTCTAGAAGCGTCTTGGGATTCAAAAAGGTAAAAAGAACTGGTACTTTTTTTCTTTTTCCCTTTTTGTCAACACATGCTGATTTTGTCACTGGAGTTTCTATTCAAAGCTTTCTTTTTTGTGAGAATTTATCATATATTTATGTACTCTTTTGTTCAAATTTAAAGTTCTTTGATCTTCGGGTTTAATGTTGTCATGTTAAATTAGTACTTACCGTTACAAAGTGTCGAGATGTTCATCGATTTCAATGACATGTAGGACGGACTCATGGGGACCTTTGATGAGGATACTCGCCGTTTCTTTAAACACTCTTCTGTCCAAGTCCTTCTTTGCCCTCGATCCGCTGGAAAGGGACATAGCTGGGCCAAAAAGCAGGTCTGATACAGAAACAAGTAACCATATTTTTGTTTGAAAAGCCTGGAGGTCCTTCTCGTGAGGCTCGAACTTGGAATATTCGTATTTATAGCATTTAGCAAGTCAAGAATGTTTGAGTCTGTACTTGTTGTGTACTTAACTAGTGTTCTTGCTTTGATTCCGATTGTTCATCAGGAAGTAGGGACAATCTACACCCACCATCAGAAAACTGTAATTGTGGATGCTGATGCAGGTAACTACAAGAGAAAAATCACAGCTTTTGTTGGAGGTCTTGACTTGTGCAAGGGCCGTTATGATACTCCGCACCATCCTGTTCTCCGCGGGTTGGATACGGTGCACCAAGATGACTTTCATAACCCGAATTTAGCGGTACAATCAACTGAATAATCTTCATTGTCTTTTCAGATTAGTATCAATGTTTTTGCAGGTTTTGTGTTTCTCTCCTTTAACGTGTCTTTCATTGTGATGTTGAAAAAACAGGAGCCTTGTGATGGTTGTCCAAGGGAACCATGGCATGATTTGCACAGCCGAATTGAGGGTCCAGCGGCATATGACGTCTTGGCCAATTTTGAGGAGCGCTGGCGGAGGGCTTCGAAGCAAAGTGGGCTCCAAAAACTAAAGTCATCGTACGACGACGCCCTCCTCAGCATTGAAAGGATTTCTGACATCATTCCTATGGCTGAAGTTCCTTGCCTAAGTGAGGACAATCCAGAAACTTGGAATGTTCAGGTAAGCAAAGCTTCTGTCTTCAATTCAGCTTCTTATTATTCCTACCTTTTAAAAGACTTTTGTTTCTTATTTTTTACACTTGCTTCCTCATCATGAAGATCTTTCGCTCGATTGATTCGGGTTCTGTCAAAGGATTTCCGAAGGATCCAAAAGATGCTACAGAGAAGGTGAGACAAGAAATCGGTATTTCTTTAGCTTCTTGATGTTAAAAATTTTTTAGATTCATGATCTCATTTTTTTTTTTTTCACTTGAACAGAACTTGGTATGTGGGAAGAATGTACTGATAGACATGAGTATACACACGGCATACGTCAAGGCGATTCGTTCTGCCCAACACTTCATTTATATAGAGAACCAGTATTTCCTTGGTTCATCATTTAATTGGAATTCCCACAGAGATTTAGGTAAATAAAAAAAAAAAAAGTTCATTCAATTGGAATTGTGCACTTTCAACTGTCATGAAGTTATAAGAAATACTAAAAATTGAATATGCAGGTGCAAACAATTTGATACCAATGGAAATTGCACTTAAGATTGTGAACAAAATCAAGGCAAACGAGAGATTTTCCGCATACATCGTGATCCCAATGTGGCCAGAAGGTGCTCCTGCTAGCATTCCCACTCAAAGAATTCTCTATTGGCAGGTAAAAAACTCACCTCAGTTATGTCTTTTTATTTAGTTCCTACCAATTCTTCTAAAAATGTAAACCCGATACTATTTTAGTTTATCAACTCTCCGAAGAGTTTAAGCTGTTAGGAGGTAGATTAACAGTAGTTTGATTCTAACACTTTATCTTGTGTTGTTCTTGCTTGCTGCAGAATAAAACAATGCAAATGATGTATGAAATGATTTACAATGCTTTAAAGGAAGCCGGGCTTGAGAACAAATATGAGCCACAAGACTACTTGAATTTCTTTTGTCTCGGCAACCGAGAGGCCCCGGATGCTCAGACTGCAAGCGTAGGAGCTTCAAGCGCAGAAAAGACTCCTCAAGTACTACTTCTCTTCAAATATTTCTCACCTTTCTCTTTTGGTTCTTTTTCGAGTTACTTACAAGTGTTTCTTCTGGCTAAAAAATCAGGCACTCACCCGAAAAAATAGGCGGTTTATGGTTTATGTGCATTCAAAGGGAATGATAGTTGATGACGAGTATGTGATTATTGGATCAGCAAATATCAACCAAAGATCTTTGGATGGAACCAGAGACACTGAAATTGCAATGGGTGCATATCAGCCTCACCATACTTGGGCAAGGAAACGCTCAGCTCCACATGGACAGGTAAAGCTTCACAAGCCAAAATCTCACTCGTCTACATTTAAAAAAATAATAATAATTAAATAAAATGAAATAAAAGATATTGGAAATTGAAGTATTTTGTTCTTGATCTCAGTATTGAAAGTAGTACAAAATGACTGTTAAACTAAAGGTGAAAGTGGAACCAATATTACTATTCTTTATTGTTTTAGACATTGGAATTTTTTCTTAAAAAGAAAAAGGAAAAAAAAAAAAAAAAACAATCAAACAATAAATATGTCATCATTGGAAATTGCAAGTTGCAACGTATAGGATGGGATTGAGGCTGGTTTAATTTTTTTGGTAGTTTTTTTCTTTATATCTACTTTCTGTCGTTGTGTTACGCTTCTTTGTCGTTTTCACATTTTATGACGTTTTAAACTCCAGCTGTCGCTTCTTGATGTCCATTTTTACGCTATTCTATCATGTCACCGGTTCTTATTGCTCTTGTCGTTTTCCCATAACTCGTCATTTTCCATTGTCTGTTGTTTTCTGTCGACGTTTATTGAATTTTTGTCGTTTCTTGTTCTCTTTTCGTCGTTTTGTGTCTATTTTCTTGTCGTTTCTGTTATCTAGCGTGAACAATACTAAGATTTTGACCTTCCACTTAAGGAGTCAAAGAAAATGCAGTAACCACCGGAACGTCATCATTAAAAGATATATATATATATATATTTTCTTCCATTTTAGTTGTCGTCGTTTATTGAATCTCTGTCGTTTCTTGTTTTTTTGGTCCTTTTGTCTGTATTTTCTTGTCGTTTATGTTTATCTAGTGTGAACAATATGCAACTTTTGGCATTCCTCTAAAGCCTAAAGTAGTCAAAGAAAATGCAGTAACCACCAGAACATCATCATTTAGAAGATGTACATGTATTTACATACACATGTATGTATAAATTCCGTCATTTTATTTGACGTCGTATTTTGAATCTCTGTCGTTTCTTGTTTTTCTCGTCGTTTGTCTCTATTTTCTTGTCGTTTCTGTTTAGCTATTGAACAATATTCAGATTTCAACGCTCCACTAAAGGAGTCAAAGCAAATACACCAATCACCAGAACATCATCATCGAAGAGATGTAGACACACACACACACACACACACACACACACACACACACACACACGTATAAAAGAGTCTGATTGTGGGTGGTGTGTGGGCTTACAGGTGTATGGATATAGGATGTCATTATGGGCAGAGCATGCAGGGGGTTTGGAGGAAAGTTTCAAGAGGCCAGAGAGCCTCGAATGTGTGAGAAGAATAAGGTCTCTTGGTGAGCAGAATTGGAGACAATACATTGCAGATGAGACAACTGAAATGAAGGCTCATCTTCTTAAGTATCCAGTTGAAGTTGATAAGACTGGAAAAGTGAAGAGCATTCCTGGCTGCGACCAATTCCCAGATGTTGGTGGCAACATTCTTGGCACTTTCGTAGGCATTCAAGAAAATCTCACCATTTGATCTTTCATCATTAACCCAATCAATCATGCCTTCCCTTATTCCACTACAGCTTTAGACCTTTCAATTCACACACACACACACACACACACTCTCACACACACACACACATATGTGCCTCGTCTTCCCTAAAGTCATCAATCATTTTTTTAGAGCCATTTTTGTTTTTGTTTTTGTTTTTTTCCTCGTACACAAGAAAGTCTAATATCAGGTTAGCCAGGAAGTTTTTTGACTTTCCATCCCATTTTTCGGTATCCTTGTTTAATTATAATGAATGACCAATAGCAGTTTTGTTTTGTTTTTTGTTTTTGTTTTTTAGTCTATAAAACCTCATTAATAGGGAAAAAAAAAACCCGAGAACTTGAGAAACTCAAACTGGTGTCCAGATATACCACACATCTGAAACCGGCGTTTTACAATTATGTGACATGTATTGATGTGATTTTGTTCTTGATAGAACGAAAATGGCCTAACTCAATCAATTATATTAAACGAAATAGTTTACTTTTTACTTGTGTTACAATATACTCAAAGTTGCACAACATATTGACCAGACATGGATCCTAAGGTTATGAAGTATTGAACTCTTAGTGAGATGAAAGAAATGTATTCTAACAGCTACACCAACCCATCGATGGTGTACCTTTGAAATTTTTAATAGCACATAGATAAATTGAGAAAAAAAAAACAAAAAAAAATTAGGTAGAACATCTATTCAATTACCTCTTCATATATGTCAATTTGTTCTTATAAAGCTTGTGTTTGGAATAACATTTTAAATTAAACTTTTTCAACTCTTTTTTTTTTTTTTGAAAAAATCAACAGAAATTTTAATTAATTTTTTAAAAATCAAACAATTTTTATTCACAATTTTTAGTTCCAGTGCGTAAGTTTAGTTTTTCAATGGGGAAGTGTTATTACTTATTAATCACTGGCTTCGTGAGAGTGGTCTTGCAACAGTCGTTTCTTTTAGCATAATGGCGGCAATCTAAATTTATTATTGTTCCTTCTCACAAATTTCCTGTTCTGTGTAAGGCTGTAAGTAAACAAATTTCATAAGCCGTAAAATGGAAAGGTTAAAAAATAAATAAAAGAAAAAAGAAACGTCCTCAGACATGTGTCTGTGGGTCCCATCTGACCTATTTTATTCTGATTTTTTGATTTATTTTTTACTCCCTTTTTTTTTTTTTTTTTTTTGGGTAAGAAAGTATCAAGTATGGTACTGTATTTTGTGGAAGTAGTGAAGTGTGTACTACTTAAAGTTGAGACCACCCATTTCTTTTGGAAAACGGAGATTCGTATCAAAGTCGGCCAATTATCACACAAATGAAATTGATATCTCTTCATTTTTGTGCCACCAATCTAGATTTCAATCTACAGTTTTTATTACTGTTTTTCCTCTTCTTTTAACTAGATATATTGACCACACATATATGTGTGCGTATATATCTTTAAAAGAAAAAAAAAGAAAAAAGAAAAAGAAAAAGGCTTGACAGTCTATGGAACTTTGAAGCACGGAAGGTTTTGGATACTGTACGGATAAAGGAGAGAGAGAGAGAGAAGAGAGATGAGGGTGATACTTACCCATGAAGCTTGTTCCCATAAACTCACAAGCAAAGTTCCCGAATATAGATGCTCTTTTACGATACATAGATATAATATTATAGAATCCATTTTGATGTAAAATCATCTCATTTCGATTTGAAATAAGAAAGTTATAAACTTTTAAAATATGAGTTTTTTTTTTTAAATGAATGAGAGAGAGTTTAATTTATAGTTGAGATTTTAAAATTTAGATGATAAAATATCATTTGAAGATAGCGAAACACACCCTAAGTGTAGTATAAATTTTTTAAAAATAAAAATTTAAATTCATATTTGAATTGATTTATTATGAATAATAAAACCACTTGAATGTGTCATCACTAATCAAATACACGTAATATTTAAATATTATTTAAATTAAGCAAGTGTTTGGAAAGGAAAAAAAAAAAAAA
>JAFMPE010159153.1:20366-31844 GCA_024759925.1 Ficus religiosa
AGGAAAATTAAAGGTTTAGATAAAATCCCATATTTGGTAGTAAATTACAGAATTGCCTTCAAAATAGCCCATTATAACCAAGGACTACTAGAATCCGTAGCGATTTTAATACCGAGATCAATAAAAGAGAGACATGGATTATTTAAAATTCTACTAGTTATGGATCCCAACACCTTTTTTTTTTTTTCCTTCAAATAAAATTATTGATTTGGGGATCTCAATGCTGCTATTAAACCAAACGAGGAAAAAAAAGAAAAATAAATCTCACATTTTTCTATTAATAGTACAGATACCCACTTGTATTTAGAAGTTTCTTTAATTTTGGAATGTATTTCAAGTCCTCTATTTGTCTTTTATGATTTTCGAAAAATATGATTATCATTTCATTCAACTAAAATTACAATTATAGAAAATACCAAGATCACTATAAAAAAGAACTAATTATTAGCCTAAAATCTTTCACCACTGATATTTTGAATGTCAAATTTGATAATAATTAACACAAAAAAGAAATTTAAATTAAAAAAACACTATTAGACTATCTCTAATATATTTGTTTATATCAATATTATATTCAAAAAGTGAAATTAACAAGTTAAAAAAATAAAAACACTAAGTAATAAAAATCAAATATTAAATTTAATTTTAACTATTTATTATAATAAATTTAACATAAAAAAACTAAAATTTTTTATTAATATAACCATTTAACATTGCATAAAAGATGCCGTCGTTGTGGTAGTGACCGACTGTGAAGAAGAGGTTTTCAATTATTGGAAGAAAAAAAAAAAAAAAATTGTAAGCGATGAGCCGGGGGGGGGGGGGGGGTGGGGCGGCGGTGGTTGGGAGTGTCAGTAATGTAATTAAACGCAAAAACAAGTGTGAATTTTGCTCCGTCAATCTCCAGCTGTTACGTAATCATCAACGTGGCAACAATGCAATGCCATGTTCCCTTGTACTCTGTATCCACATGTACCTTATTTTTCCTCCAACATGACAATTGACAAATATATATGTGCAATACTTATATAATTTATATATATACACACGCACAAGAATTACACATTTAAGAAGAAGAAGAAGAAGAACAAAGTCATCGATTCAGATCCAAATCTGAAATCTCTCTCACACTTTCTTCTCTGCTCAAGTCACTCTCTCTCTCTCTCTCTCACTTTCTCTCTCCTTTGTCTCTCTCCTCTGCTCAGCAGCAGCTATGGGGTTCCCGGCCAACGGAGCAGACAAGAAGCCGCTGAAGTTCCTGATCTACGGCCGCACCGGCTGGATTGGCGGCCTCCTCGGCAAGCTCTGCGAGTCCCAGGGCCTCGGCTTCGTCTACGGCTCCGGCCGTCTCGAGAACCGCGCCTCCCTCGAGGCCGACATCGCCGCTGTCAATCCCACTCACGTCTTCAACGCCGCCGGTGTCACCGGCCGCCCCAACGTGGACTGGTGCGAGTCCCACAAGGTCGAGACCATCCGCACCAACGTCGTCGGGACTCTCACTCTCGCTGACGTCTGCAGGGAGCGAGGCCTGGTTTTGATCAATTATGCTACTGGATGCATCTTCGAGTACGATTCGGATCATCCGATCGAGTCGGGAATCGGATTTAAGGAGGAGGATTCGCCAAATTTCATCGGATCCTTCTATTCCAAGACCAAGGCCATGGTGAGAACTTAACTTACGCTTTGAATTTTCCTTTTTTTGTTCTCAATTTTGGTTCTTTCGTTGTCTTGATGGCGTTTGAGTGTGTGATTTTAGCTTGAATTTGGTCTGCTGATAGAGGTAGCTGTTCGATCTGGCATTTTCGTTTTGGATCTCTCACGATGTGTATTTGCATTGTTCATCTACTGGATTGAATTCTGTATTTCAATTTCGAACAATTGATATGGCTTTAGTAAACATAACAATGTGATTCAGGAGATTTTCAACAGTCTTAGCTTGAATCTGTTAAGCTAATCTTTAGTATCATAGACTACGTTAATACTGTTTTTGAGAGTTTAACTGACTTCAAAGGACATAATGGCTGCAAAGTTTCCGTTTCCCTGTTCTGAAAGGTGATTTTAGTGCTTTCAATTGTCTTGGCTTGAACAGATTAGCTGGTACTTTTTTTATGTTTAAGTTGTTTTGGAGAGTAAAATAGTCTCCGAAAGGTCATAGTGGCTACAAAGTTTACTCCTTTTTGAGCCTTTTAGTTTGTAATAATGTTCCGTAGGTGAAATGTGTGTATGTTTTTCGGTGAGCATGAATGAGTAAACGATTTAAAGATACTGATTTTGCTTTTGGGTACTTCTTGCTGCTTGTGAAGGTTGAGGATCTGCTCAAGAACTACGAAAATGTCTGTACTTTGCGTGTTAGAATGCCCATTTCATCCGATTTATTGAACCCTCGCAACTTTATCACGAAGATCACCCGGTACGAAAAGGTTGTTAACATTCCGAACTCCATGACGATCTTGGACGAACTCCTCCCCATTTCCATTGAGATGGCCAAGAGAAATCTCACCGGGATTTGGAACTTCACAAACCCTGGAGTGGTCAGCCATAACGAGATCTTGGAGATGTACCGTGACTACATTGACCCCAACTTCACATGGAAGAACTTCACTCTTGAGGAGCAGGCTAAGGTGATCGTTGCCCCTCGGAGCAACAACGAGCTTGACGCCACAAAATTGAACAAAGAATTCCCTGAACTCCTGCCCATCAAGGAGTCCCTCATTAAATATGTTTTCAAGCCAAACCAGAAGACTGACAAAGCTTGAAACTTTTCCAAGTTTAAACTCTTCGGTTTCCATGTTGCTATTTATTCGATTCAAGTTCAAGTATGATTTCACCACTATACCACCCCATATTTCCCATTGTGGCATATGTGCAATTGCCCCTACTTGTATTTGAATTTTATAACTTTAGTCAAACAAAATAAACTAGTTGGAAGTGATGATTTTATCAAGTTGAAATTTTGTAAGTTTGGTGGTGTCGTAACTTGTATGGGAAGGGCATATTGTGATCTCCGGCCTTACATTAATTGGCTTGTTTTATGTACTATTATTATTATTATTATTTTTTGGTCATTGCCCTCTTCTCAAGAAAAGATCGATAAATTTACCCTTTCTCAATAGAATAACTTGTATTGATTGATAAAAGACTTTATTATTCATGCAATGCAAGTTCTATTTCGTTTTTGTTCATGTTCTCTTTAACAGTTTGACTTGTTAGAAGTATTGATCATGTACTCCGCTAGAGCCAACTTAGCAAGTTTCCTTCGAAAACCTCAAGAATCAAGATAATTTTCATCCAAGTGGAAACATAAAAATAGTGGCTGACATTTAATCCAAGATCTTAGGAACAATCAGTAAGAAAAGACCATTATTTCTGCTTTCAGAAAGTCCAATAATGCATACAGAAAACCTTAAGCAAAGGCAAGTCTTGGAAGGAAATCAGTTCGCATTTTGTTAAAATTTAAAGCAGCTTTATTTTAGTCTTGCAGGCACAACAGAGTACGATGAATTCACGATGCGCCAAATGCAGGAAAACCTTCGAGACAATCTATTTGTGTCCCGGCATTCTGTTTTTGGGATACAAGGAAGACCGTTTGAAACCTGGTTTTTTCGTGTTGGGTTCATCGGAGGAATAGATGGAAGCAATGCCAGGGATGTAGTTGTAGACCACAATCGGGCTTCTCACCTGATAATACCCATCTAGCCAAGTGAGAGCACCGGACGTGATCGGTTGCTCTGTTATCGGTGGACCGGTGACCTTCACCGTGAAGCTTTTCGTCTCTCCAATGGCAGAGAATGACAAGACTGGTGGATCCACAGTAACGGCAACATTGCCAGGCAAGTAAATGCTGGCGTTATAGATCGAGTTTGGTGCGCCAACATTCGTGACCGTTCTAGTGAAAACTGCATTGATAGTCTCGCCATCTTGCACGGCCACGGAGAACGAGGGATAGTTGAGATCCCAACCTCTCCCCGGTGTTGTGCTGCTACAAACAGTGCTATTGTCGCCGGTGAGAAGCCTTAGAGTAGTGGTGTTGTAACCCTGTTTGCAGAGGAAATCTATATAATCTGCTTCGGATGCATCATAGACGAGACCAGGGTCCGCGGCATATACCGGGTAGATCTGCCCCGCACCGTAGGCGAATTCACGATCTTCATGCTTCCTTGGGTCCACAACAGTAGCTATTTACATGAGGTACAAAAGTAGTGAATGTTTAGCAGAGATTTAAAAATAATACAATAGAAAGTCTTTCAGTTAAGAGTCACTTGAGTAACAACTTTTTCATTTAAAATTAAAATTCTCACTATTTCTTAGATTCATGGACCCAATTGAATTTCAGTGGTATCTTTCCAATAAAAGTTGATAAATTTATCAATCTAGTAAGTGTTAGTCTCTTTTTAGTGAGCGAGTTCTGGAGAAGTTACGGGATTTAACAGATTCTGCACTGTCCATCAACAGAAGCAGTTCATTTCACATTTTAGTATGTAGCAACTCTTGTTCTGTCATATCTAATGCTGATTCATATATATATATATATATATATATAAGCTCTCTAATTGGGCGTTTTCTCACCTGTGGTCATGAGCGCCGATTTGATTGCAGCAGGAGACCAGTTTGGATGGGCGGCCTTGACATAGGCAGCACCACCACTAGCATGAGGGCAAGACATGGAAGTGCCTGAAATAATGTTATAATCGACTTGCCTCTTGTCGTCATAGTAGACGGAAGGTGGCGACACTGGAGACCAAGCGGCAAGGATGTCGACACCCGGAGCAGTGATATCGGGCTGCATCCATATTCATCCAGAGAGATTTCAACAGACGAAAACATGGTTGGTTAGAAGAAACAAAGTTATAAAAGGAAAAAATGATTCCAGACTTCTGATCACCTTGAGAATGTCACCGGTGATGGGGTTGGGTCCCCTGGAGGAGAATGACACTACAGAAGGCGCCATGTAATCAACCCATGTCTCACCGAATGCAATGGTTGCAATTGGGTTCCTGAAACAGTATGATTCGGTTCAGTTAATTTCATTCCCCAGATGAGTTGGGAAAATGACTTTCGTAGAAAAATACTAACTGTGTTGTTTTGATGTAATCCAAAACTCTCTGGCCATCTTCTACAGATAGCACTGTAGAGGGTAACGGGAAACTGAACGCAGTATCAGTTAGGGCAAGAGGATCGGACATGATGGTTCCAACACCATTAGCTATCAGAATTCCAGAGCCATCCCAGAGAGCTTCACAGTAAACAATTTTTCCTTCTACTAGGTATGAATTCAAGGTACCAGGAAAACAATATCTCGAAATTTCGCTGTTCATCCCAGCCGAGTAGTTTGCAGCATCTCCTCCCCAGATCAAGGGATATGACCTCCCGTACAGATCAAAACTGTTAATTGTGACGCCCTTTTGTCACGTCATCAAAGGAAAAAAAAAAAAAACATATTGCATTAGTGGAAGTTCATTTGAAAGTTCATACAGTAAGTCATATATTTTCATTCTTCGTCCTCCAACTTTGACAGAAACCTCGTTTTAGTGCGATAAAAGATAAAAGATAAAATTGTTTTTTAGCTAGTTTAAGGACTAGTACTGATCTTGATTTTAGAGTTTAAAGACTAAAAAGAGACTTGTGTACCGATATGTTAGCCTTGGATTAGTGTAGGAAACATGTTTAGAAGATACTCACGTCAAGAACTAGTCCATTCCCAAGCAGTGCTTTGGCTATGAATTTTCTGTCGATAGTATTGGCAGCAACAGTCAGTATCCACGGTGCATAATTGCTAACCAGTAATGGTTCAGGCCCGTCGTTCCCAGCAGATGCGGAGGTCAGAATGCCATGTTTCATGGCATGATAAGAGCCGATAGCAATGGGATCCTCGTAGTATTCAATTGGCCCGGCACCACCAAGGGACACAGAAATGATGTCAACCCCATCTGCAATTGCGTCGTCAAAGGCTGCTAGGATATCCGCAAGGGAGCAAAATCCGTCTCCCCAGCAAACTTTGTAAACGGCGATCCTTGCGTTGGGCACTCCACCTGTAACAGTTCCATTGGCCAGCCCAAAGTAGCTAGTTCCAGGCACTTCCCGGCCCGCAGCGGTTGAGGCAGTGTGGCTTCCATGGCCGAGTGAATCTCGTGGGGATTTGAAGTCTGTGGGTCCGTAGAACCCTTCGGAATTGTAGTACCGGGCACCAATGATTTTGCTGTGATTTTCAGTTTGCATATCTGATTGTTAGATGCTATATACAAAGAAATTACATGTATTCTGCAGCCAATAGAAAAGGAGAATATTTTATGCCAATGTCAACACAGTATAATCCTCATTTTCTGATAGAGATCTAAATGTTGTTTTCATCATGGTATTGTTTATTTATGTTCTGTTTTCTCTAATCCTATCCCTTTCAAATGTCAAACCATTTCAAAATCATATAAACCAAACAGAATCTAGTTTAAAACCCGACATTTTTTTTAGTACTATTAAGAAATGAAAAATCTAGAATTTGAATATTGAATTATATGCTCAAGCACCCAACCACTCAATTTAAAACCCGAAAATTTAAAAACACGCAAAAACAGTTTTTTTTTTTTTTTTTTCAATTTTTTTTAACCCTGTCACAAAACTCAACCGTGTGTGTGTGTGTGTGTGTGTATACATAGAGCAAGTTTTGTATTAAATTTTCTTTTTTCACAATGCTACATTATATATCTACTTGTTGGTTTAATAAGAGAGCTTACTTGTTGCAGGTGAAGTTACCTTCACCTTGGCATTTACCCTTCCATTTAGCTGGTGGCGGGCCAAAATCTTTGTCGTCGAAGCTCTTAGATTCCGGCCAAACTCCTGCAAAAATAAATTAATTAATTAATAACTAATAAAAAATGAAGTCACAACTTAACGTCATTTTTTAGAAAAATGATTTCTTTTCTTTTTTTTTATTTTTTATTTTTTTGGGGGAGTTGTTTGAGTGATGACCAGTGTCTAGGAGGCCAACAATAATATCTTCTTGTTGAGCCGCTGGAAGTTGAGTTGAATTGGTGACGCCAAGAAATTCCCATGATCTTGTCGTGTGAAGCTTGAATTTTCGATTTGGAATCACCGAAACCACGCCTTCCATTTCTGCAAACCATTTCCGAAAATAGAAGTTCTTATCATTATATATAAATTTTTTCAAAGACAAAAGCAAAGCCATTTTCGTTTACTAGATAAAATGTCAAATCAGTACCTGAGAATTTAGCAACTTCTGCGTCTGATAATTTGGCTGCAAAACCATTGAAGCTCCTTCCATAGCTATGGACTAGAGACTCTCTGGCTTTTGAAGTACTGCAAATATCGTAGAAAAATTTGTATGGTAATTAAGATGGTTATTGCGAAGTTACTGTCTTGTCAATTGCATGCCCTTTAAGGGTGTCGTAACATTTTATGATAGTGTAAAAAGTCCGTGTTCCATGTCCCGCTGGCACTAGTTCGGCGGGTGAATGGGAGTTCATCATGTTTTTGAAAAATTTTTAAAATATTTTCTTCCAAATTTATAAAATATAGGTGTCGAAAAGATTTCATATCCACTCAAAAAACAAAAAAAGTACGTCCTTTACAATAATTGACTACAGAGTGAACAAATGATGGTTCCCAAGCATTTCATAAATTTGCAACAATTTGAGCATAGAATTGTATATATTCTTTTTTGTAATAAACCCCTAGAGTTGGTATGCAACTAATTAATAACAGTAATTATATATACCTTCTAAATTAGTGAGAGGGTGTTCCTCTAACAAATTTCAATAGTACTTGTATAAACTTTTCACCATTTTTTTTTATAGGCCCTCGTAACATCAGTGTCTCATATTACTCTACTTAAAAATAACTCATATTCGTATTAGAAAATATATGGGACATAACCAGTAGCGAAGTAATTCGGGGACTGTAATCAGAAAATTATTAAGTTTTTTTTTTTCAATTTTTTTTGGCTTTTAAATACACTAATATTTCAAAATTAAAGTAAAACTCAATAAAATAATTACAATATGAATTTTATTAAAAAGAAAAAAAACTGATTTTAAAAAACGAATTGAGGCTTAGTTCATTTAAAATAAAAATGGAAAAGATATAACTACATAGAAAACAAAAAAAGAGAGACAAAAAGTACGTGAAAAAAACGATAATTACGCTGCTAATATAATTCTAAATTTTAACTTAATTCAAACCCTTGGAAAAAATTTTCCAGCTCTGCTCGAAAATAGATAACGCACTATATAATAAATTTGGGTGTTGGGATTGTATTGTACTAATACTAACATATACATTATTAATGTGAGTAAGATCAATAACCTGCCCAGCACAATTTTTAGCATGGCATGATGTGTTGCTGCAAGGGACAAGTCTCCTTGAGGCCGCTCTCCCATATACACCACGTGAACCTGCAGTGGCAAAACATAAATTTACGTTCGAATACTTGTTATATATGCATACATATATACATATATATATATATATATATTCACAGTTATAAGGATTATGATTTCCACTAATTATAATAGCAATGAAAACACTTTAAGATTTCGAATCTGGGACTACCCAAATTCCTCTCATCCGTTGTAAACTCCAACATGTAAAACAGTAAAAGTATTGAGTGGAATATATATGTAGTATACAAATACACATTTACACACACACACTCTTTTATTTACCTTCTTGTCATCACCATGACAATGCAACACAAATGCTGCAACTAGTAATGTGTGCACAAGAAAAGCTAGCTTTGCCTTGGCCATTGTTAAGAGTGTTATAGTAGTACTTGGTGTACGTCGGGAGTAATGTTACTATGAAGTATTTATACCATGCTTTAATTTGGAGCCTTTCTAATCTAATTCTTGTATTGTAAATAATATATATATATATATATGCATGTATATATTGTTCCAGGCTGGTGCAGGCCAGGCACCAAATTCCTAGGTTACTTTTTTGGTTTTGATAATGTCGTCCGTTAATATTTAAGTACTTTTGAAACAGATCATGTTAATAAGGATACCTATTGCTGCAACAATGATTTGGAAGAGAGTAACAGTGCTCGTATAGGAGAAAATTTCTATGTTAGTCACCCAATCCAAATAAAATAATTAAAACCAATATATATCTAATACTATTGTTTATGTCGTCAACTTTGATTAGTATGTCACTACTTGTCGGTTAAGGATACAAAATTACGCGAAAAAATGGTTAACGGTATCAATATTATAAGCTGTCTTCTTTGTAAGCCTTGCAAGTAAAACCTTCCCCACATATATTTTCAAATGAATATAATCCCTTGGTTATTATCATCATCGTTTCATGGAAATTCATTTTTGGCTTTCTTTTTCTGTTGACTTACTTATGAGATGGCGGCTGGTTGGCACTCTTTTTGCAGTTTTATGGACGATTTTTCCACTTAGTTTCCCAAGGTTTATTAATTCCTACCAAAATTATAAATTAAAGAAAAGTTATAGTGATTAGCAGTGTGATTTATGAATTTTGTACAAGTAGCTAGGAAGACTCGCACTTTTGTCATAGAATTTCTTCTTAAGCGTTTTATTCGAATTTACTGCAGTAGAACAATCGTTTGTAGGTGTCATGTTTTATAAGGCTATATTGTAAATTAGTGATTATATTGCCTTTCATGTTTTGGAATATATTTTTTCTTTTCAAAAAATTAAAACTACACATGTAAGCGTTTTTTTTTTTTCCTTTTGTTTGACCTATTTAAGAATATATATATATATATATATATATATGTAAAAATTAAGAAAGGAAAACATGCTGATCACTTGATTTATTTGGATAGAGCATGGTAAAAATTTGGGTTTTAAGATTTTCTTCAAGAAGAAAAGGTAATAAAGGGAACAATAGCTGGATATTCTTTCTCAAGAACATGACAAAAAGAAAAGGTTTCCGGTGCTTATCAAGTCCAATTAATCAACGTTGTTTTTTTTTTTTTTTTTTCAATGAATATATTAACATTTTGGCTTATTCCTGTCCCATTAAAATATATATATATATTAACATTTTGTTGTTAATATATTAAAAAAAATAATCAACGTTGTTTTTTTCAATGAATATATTAACATTTTGGCTTATTCATGTCCCATTAAAAAAAAAAAAAAAAAAAAAACATGTCTGACTCCAACATTTATACTAGTAGTTGAAACTCAAAATCCCAATTGAAGGGGAAAAAAAATGAACTTTAAAAAGTGAATTAAAGCCTGTTATTAGATACTAATTTGTCATTTAGAAGAATAGATGAAAGATATAAATAGATAAGAAAAAAAATTAAAAGAAGATAGATCGATAGATAGTTTTAAAAATACTTATATTATCTTTTTATTTCGAATTAATTTGGTTAATTTATGTGCTGAAAAAAAATTCTGACTCCATCTATGTATATATACAGTAGGTCGACATGAAACTACATATTCTCCACTTATTTATAATTAAAATAATAATATAGTAAAATTATATATAGTAATTATGAGGAGGACAATGACAAACAAGAATATTAATTTAGAGAGTTGAATTTACATTCTGCCAAAAGGAAAGGGTTATATTTGGCTTTCTATATAAATAAATAAATAAATTGGCATATGCTAGAGCATCAACGTAAAATAAAATCAAAGAGTTTATGTTTATGAATTAATTACCTGTGAATAATTAATATTCTGTTGTTTTGAGTAATTGTTTTTGGGACTCAACTCTGTTATCATATTTATTTGTCGTATGAAAAGGCATAAATAATTACAAAAGGCACGTTTCATACACTGGAAGGGTGCAATGAATCATGTTAATGGATCGTATTTGTATCAATCTAATTATTAATCATTTCAGAATATATCAATTGAATTACAATTAATTTATTAAAAGTGTCAGAAAGTTTTAATCCAAGCATGATTCGTTAATTAGTTGTATTAATCCGCATAACCAATTTTAAATAATTAACTAATACAATAATGACTTCTTTTATCAGGATTGTGATATTTCAACATGTTATTAATCAACTTATCTTTTCTTGTAAGAAATACGATTGAAGTTTACTTATAATTTTTCAATGTTTGCATCATTTGCTAATAATATAAACTTTTATATTACTTTGATTTTGAATAACGTTATAAGAATTCTTTTAAATTAAATAGCGAGGGCATATAGGGAAAGTCCTCATTGCGGATTTCCGAACCCCCACCTCACCTCATGTAATGTAGGCATAGAGACGGATAGCGGAAGTAAAAAAGAAGAGTGGGAATGAGGGTGAGAAAAGTATATCCGTCCCTGTCCCGTCTGAATATCATCTATAATTTTTATTTCCAACAGTCAATTCAATTTTATATATTTAACAAAGGTAGTTTTATAATCATCATGCAAAACTTTAAAATTTACAAAATAGATATATATATATATATCTGTTGTATATTTTAATTTCAAAAGTTTTCACCGGCATTGAAGACAATATTCTTCATCTGAAATGAT
>JAFMPE010159252.1:0-10960 GCA_024759925.1 Ficus religiosa
AAACCAAATAACAAAAAAGTAGGCAAATTTTGAAAGGTGAATTGCGATCCGATTCGGGCTTTATTCGGTGCAGAAGTTTGGATGGGGATACAATAATATTATATACATATATTTATAATATATATATATAGAGCCTTTCCGTATCTTCAATATGAATATGTGTTAAGAAATATAGCAACAACATATGTTCAAAACCATGGATTTATTAATTGGTGAAGACAGCTCAACCATAAGACCACTTAGGCAAATTATCTAAGGTTTCAGGTTGAGCTAAGACCTCCAATTTTAAATATTTATTATTTTTAGCAGGCAATTGATTTTTCTTAGTTAATGTTTACCTAATTAAGGTTTTATCCAGGAAAAAAAAAAGACCAAACAATAAGAATTGTGAAAAACACAGCAAACTCTAGGAAGTTAAAGTAAGGATAATCCAATTTTTAGATATTATCATATTTTAGAATTTTATGGGAAAAAAAAAAAGTTCTTTTAATAGTTATTAACTACTCATAAATCCTAGTGGCACTACTTTTCTTTATGTTTTCTTAACTTCCTCTCTTTGTTTAAGAAAAAAAACTTAAAATTGTTTGTTTAAAGAGGTTCTCCATAATTTTTTTTTTCCTCAAGGTCGAGAAAAGTAGGGTCAGTCTCAAACAATTAATTAGATTAACGAGTTGAAATGTACTGACGGCTGAACCCTTTAAAATAAATATTCTGCAGGAATAGCACTTTAGTTATGTTCGGTCTATTTTTTAATTGAATGACCATGTATAAGACATATAAATTTAAAGCCCTTTTTTATCTTATTTTCAAAAAAAACTAAGTACATTTTCAGGAGAATAGTATTGTTGAGAGACCACGCATAAGATACAAGAGCTCCTTATAATTTAATATTTTATTAACTTAATTTTGGGAACTAAAGAGAAAATACGCTTATGAATAGAATTCTAAGAACTACAATTACTTTAAAATTCAGTGAGTACACACGTCATTTTATTCCAAATCCGCATGAAATAAACCAACTTATCAAGTGGGTCCCATTTAAGTGGGATCTACTCTTTATTTATTTATTTATTTATTATTTTTTAACTTGATCCACTCTTTATTTTTGTGTGGAGGCATCTGGATAGCACTTTGTTTAAGATACATACAAAGGTTCAAGAATATGATTAAAATTTGTCAACATTCAAACTAATAGCTTTAATTTAATGGCCAACTTCCAATCTTATATATTACAATTAATAGAGTAATGATAGGTACACTAATTCTATTAATCTCAAACTTTTGATATCAATTTATACGGTAACGAGTTCTCATTTTTTCATTAGTATTAGTAATTTCTTATTATCAAATTGATGTGATAATTTATTAAACAATTAATAATAAAGAATGATAAATCACACCTCATGTAAAAAAAAAAAATTAGAGTTAGTGTTATTCGAGTTAGTAATAGTAAAAAAGAACAAATTTCAGTGACGAACAGTGAAAATAATTAGAGATCATAATTTTGCTTCAAATAAGGACATGATTATATATTTAAATAAGTGGCTGCAGAGTTATAATATTTCGTATGAAATATGAGTATTGATAAAATTTATCGAGACATTTTAAGGATAAAAGAGAGTTTCTATTATTATCTCTGACGGCTATCGAAATATTGAGAACAAAACTTAGAAGGGACTATAAACTGTCAAGAATGTATTAAAAGGTATATATAACGCATGTTAAATCGTAAACCCAAATACATACTACTTAGTTTTATCTATAATGTATATCCAAGTTCTTATCCCAATGTCATTATTTGTTATTTGAATAAGAAAATTATTCTTATATTGAATATTATATTTTGTTTAAATTTTAACATTTTATTTGTGGTGTTTTATTTAACATCAAGTCATGTGTCTCACAGTTTGATGAGTGGAACTTCTTGTCCCTTCTATCTGAGTGACCATGCGATTGGTTGAACTGATGACTTTGCATTCTGATATTCAATTGTTAATTGACTGATATTTAAAATTTTTTCATTAAATGATTGTTACAAGATTGTCATTTTTTAGTTTTTTTAGTTTTTTTAGTTTTTTTTTTAAAACAATATCGTCTTTTATAAATTCAAAGATTTTAAATTTACGAGGAACAAAAGACATGTTATACATTTAAAGAAATACGTTTTTCAGATGAAAATAAGTTTGAAATCTAACCTCCGATATCATCATACAAACGAAAAGAAAAGCATGAAATAAAAGTACAGACATCCAAACCCAGTCAAGAGAGAGAGTTTAGTTAAACATGCCTTGGAAGAATAAATAATTGAAATGAAAAGTACAAATAAATCATTACTAAACCACAATGACTAGTCAACCCATATGCTCGGGGCTACTCCTAGCACCTCTTGAGGGGGTTAAATTAACAAAACGTGAGCTACAAGCTCAGTAGCATACAATGACTCATTCGAAATATTTAAACTTAGAAAGAGAGGCACATGGATTAATATAAAAATTAACAAGGCTAAATAATTAAATAAAATGCAAAATTGAAAGGCACTAAACATATAATATACTCACAGAAGCCAAACTATAAATACCACTGCAGTGGAACACCACCGATGTAGATCAATTGGTTAAAGGTAATCATCTCAATACCTGACACGGCTCAAATGCAAAACTATCATCCACCAGTATCTAACCAGACAAAGTTTGAAATTCCATTAAACACACTTGACAGAGCACTGTCCAAGTCTCAAAATATTTCACTTTTGTCTCTCAAAATAATATATCTACATATGTATATCACTTGACCCAAAACATTTTGTATGTACATATACACTCAATTTAAACCATTTTTCATAAAACTATTTCATTTTCGAGAATGATTCTAAAACGAGAAGTTCATAGAATAATAAATGAAACACTTTTAGAAAAGTAGAGGATGACATATCCTACCTCTTTGACAAAATAAATCTACGGATAACTTTACTTCACGTAATCTGAGACTCCTCATTCTGGTCACCAAATCCTCAAATTAAACAATATATATAATTTAATTATCTAGTCACAACATAAATCCTAATTAAACTAAACGTCATGCCTAATTAGTGTGTTATTTCAATATTGTATTAAAATAATAATATTTCTCGGTTTATGTTCTAAAACTATACAGATTCAGATAGCTTAAAACATTGTTATTTGAACTGTAAATATCAAAACAGATGCTATCGAATCAAAACAAGGGACGTATAGGCATTCTGCCTCTATCTAATCAACTAGTCACGCATGTCTGGTTGACCGGACAATGAAAGATTGTCCTATCCAGTTCTAGTCTTGTCCAGTTGACCGGACCGTCATGGAACTTAGAGTTTCCGGCATTGACCCAACTTGCAAACAACAGTACCAGATATTCCAAAACAGAAAATAAACAATTCTCAGAACCTAAATAACTAGATTCAAACTCAAAATTATCAAAATCCATATCAATATTCAAAGTTTTCAAAACTAACAAAAAATCCGAAAATCAAGCTTAAGAATCAAACTATTTGAGTTTTAAACGAATTAGGAACATTTCTAACCTTGATGGATTAAAACTCTAGGGGTTGTTTTGCTGTTCTTTAGGTAAGAAAATGAGAGAAAAGGTGAGAGAGGGAGAAAGCGAATTTGATGAGGGAGAGTGAAATAGAGGGGAAGTGGGAGCGAGCAAGGGAAAGGAAAGAAAATGAGGGGGTGAGGGAGAGGTTGGGTTTTATCGAGGGAAGGTCCTTCCCTTCGCACTAGGCTTTAGGGGCAACAGCTGGATTATGGGATTCTGTGATTTAGTGTTTCAAGAAAAGGTGGATGGCAGAAGGCGATTCTGTAGTTCTAGTTCATCCGGTCAACCGGTGATGCAGGTTCGATTGACAGGTAGGGGCAAAATGAGAATTTTACAAAAGTTTGGGGCAAAAATGTAATTTCAGAACAAAAAAGCAAAAATGTAATTTCAGAAAAAAAAAATTTTAAAACTTTAAATTTTAAATTTATATGCATTTTAATTATTTTAAAGCACCATTTAGCATGCTAATTAATCCAATTTAGTTTAATTAATCATAATTAATTCTGACGAGCATTACATGAACATTAAATAAAAATATTGACTATCAAATTTAGTATATGATAAAACGCTAAAGAAAATCAAAATAAAATAGTAATTATTTTTATTACAACAAAATTAAATATTTTATTCTAACAAACAAAAAAAATAGAAAAATAAAATAAAATTTTAGCATGTGCTACTAATTTTTGTGATTCGTCAAAAAATAATCACAAAAAAAAAAAACTTTGAATAAGTTTATGACCATGTATGGTTGGTAAATAATCTAATGACAAATATTTCTCGAAAGAAACATTGAAGAGAATAGGAAATTTGATACCAGTTCACTGTTAAGAATTTATCTAGAAAAAAAATAAATTATGTGAAAGATAAAGTTAAAAATACAGAAAACAATAATTGAAGTGTCTTTTTAATCTAATAACTTTGAACTCTTGGTATAAGTTTCAGAAACCCTACCTTTTTATTTTCAAATCGATATGGGACTATTATCCTTTTATTCTGCCTAAAAAAGTTTAATATTTATTCCTTCCAAACTCCAACTATAACACAGAAACGAGAAAGAAAGGTTCAATACTTTTTCAAATTCCTTTGGTCAAAAGGGTAAGTGCATAATCTATAGATAATCTTTATTAAAAAAAAAAAAAAGACAGATTTAACTCTTTTATAACACTATAAAAAGTTTTTCAATTATTTTATTTTCTTTTGTTTGTACGTAAAATTATCATAGTAATGAACAACTGCATAATATTGCACTCTAAAATTACTTGTGATAATGATAATGAACATGGTAATAAAATAAAACTACTACTATGTGTTATAGAAAAATTTACAAAACAAATAAATGTTTCTTAAAGACAATCTATATCAATCGCTACTGAATCCTTTTCTTTATCTTTTTTCTAATTTTTTTTAATTTTATTTTTGTGATCACATGGATGGTACTCTTCGTCAAACCATATCAATAAAAGATTCTTCTGGATAATCATTATCGGTTGAGTGCCCCTTTGTTATTTGGCCTACCTCTTTAGCGATACCTCTAACAAAGAATTGAAAATAATAATAATCATAATCATAATAATAACAAATAAAACAAAAAAAAATACATACGCAATTTTTAACACCTAATCATATTCTCTAACTACTTAGGTTTGGCTACTTAATAATTTAGTAACTCGATCCCCACTTTTTTTTTTTTTTTTTTTGAAAGAAGTCCTCAATCAACCTATCTTCCACGTCTGCTCAAATATATATAAGGTACCAAAAAAACAACTTCAAAAAAAAAAAATTTTTTTTTTTTAAGGTAACAAAAAAAAGCTGTTCAACGCGTTTCTACTCAATGGAGTGATGTGTTTCTTTCGACCTAACCACCATCTAGGGAATCTTTCATTGGAAACAACCTTTGTAACGGACAAATAAATTATTAATAAAAGCGACATGCTTACATTTTTAGTGATAATATTAGGATGATACCAACAATAGTATATTATCTACCATATTAATAATTTATTATTAGCTACAATATTAACAATATTCATAGATTACTACCGACTCGTTGATTGGTTTTATAGATATTTTGTCACGGGTCTTCGTCTTTTGAACCGAAAGATTTCTTTATGGCCTATTTGCATCATTGTCTCTTGAACTTCTCGTTTATTATTAACAATGTGTTCCCTTTTTCTTTTCTTTTCTTTTCTTTTCTTTTTTTTTTTTTTTTGACAATTAGTCTTTTGAATTAAAAAATGTATAGTACGACTCCCGACTAATAAAATTGCCCTTTTTTTTTTTTAACAAAAATTAATACCTAACTTATACATGAATAGTTAATGAATGGTACATTTTATTAACTCAAATTTACTAGGCTTACAGTGTAATTAAATTTTCAAAAAATGTAGCATATAGTATATTTTGTAGGTACTTTTGAAGTTTATAGAAGTTTTTTTTAAATGTTAAATTATAATATATATTTACGGATAAATCCTTGGATTTTCTAGAAAATAACAAATTGGTTATTTCTTAATAATAGATTTATGTGCACAGTTTTAGGTTAGAGAGGAAAAGAGAGAGGAGGAGAGATAGAGAGAGGAGGAGGGATGATGGGTTTTTCGATATTGTGTGGTCATAAAACTGATTATTCTATTTATTACAGTGTTTAAAATTTTATGCTATAATATATATTTACTCTCTTTAAAAATGCTCTTTGGCTCTGTCTTCCTTAAAGTTTTATTTAAACAAAAAGAAAAAAGTTAACTTTGTTTTTAAAAATAAACTTGGGTTAAATGTTTTTAAAATGACTATTCATACCTTTAATCATACATATGTACAAGTTGCATATCAATTCCATTAAAAAATATATAAACTCTTATTAATTGGCAATTCTTTACTACATATTTTTAATTTGAGAAATTATTCAGTAGATCGGGTGTACAACATCATCATGTTTATGTGGTACACCCGTCTGATAGAAATTTTACATTTGGACAATTTTATGTCAACTTTTGTATTCTCTTTCTTAATGTGTATTACATTAATTATTGAGTCAAAATTTCTACTAATACTCTTACATTACAAGACTAAAAAAAAAAAAAAAAGGACTTCTTTTATGAAATTAACTTTAAATTTATTACTTTTTATTTCAAAATATTATTTCAGAAATTTAATCTATATCAAGGGTTGCATTCTTTTTTTTTTTTTCTTTTCTTATATATGTATATATATTATATAGATAAAGTCAATTATCAAAATGACTAAAACACTTTTTTTTAATTTTATTAATCAGTCTTCCAAATATTTCATGTAGTAGCTATACATATATAAACGAAAAGCTAAAGTGTTGTTATGTAGGGCAAAGACCAAAAATACATATTGTGGAAAAATTAGTAAATTGAATTACTTATAAATATTGTATAAAAAAAATTTAAATTTTCATGTTCTTTCTGATTGGATTGGTTTCGAAATTTATATTGTCTTTGTTGAACGGTATACTTTCCCCAAGCATAACATTTCGTTAATTATTCACCAAGAATGAAAGACCAAAAAAAAAAAAAAAAAAGCTTTTGTTCATTAAAAAATAAGAAGAAGGAGAAGGAAGATAATTTCCTTCCAAAATAAATATAATGTAAAATTTTTTAATTGAAAAAATTAATATAGTTAATGTAATTTAAATTACCGAAAAAAATATTGTTCATACGAATAAAAAATATTTTCAAGACTAAAAATTATAGTTTAATGTTAATTAATTAATACAATGGATTTAAGTAGTATATTTATGGAGATTTTGAATTAGTAATTAATGTGAGATACACTAAGAAAGAGAAATATAATTTTAGAAATTTAACATTAACATATATCCAAATGTCAGATTTTAGTTGGATAGGTGTACCACGTAAACATAATGATATGATACACCTGGTATATTGAATAATTTCTCTTTCAATTTAAGGTGCTAAGTTCAAAAAAATTTCAGGGAGCCCATAGCCAATAAAGAACAAGTTCGAGGGCACTGGTGGAAAAAAAAAATCACTTCTTTATTAGAATATTCTCTCCTTTTTCAAACTTGGTCTCCGAGATTATTGTCTTCCACTTACTGCATCTACAATTATGGAAAATTGGAAAAAAATAAATAAACAAATAACTTATCACCTGCTTTATTACAAAATTCTGAATTTATTGTGTATATACAGATCATATTTACACAATTAATTATGTACATAATCAATATAATTATCTTGTACTCGACTGCATGTGAAAGGCTTAAATGTGAAATATCTACACCATTCGTAAAATTCAAATATTATGAAAATACGATTTCAAAAAAACAAAATGTTAGGGAAATACGTGACAAATTTTACGTGATTTATATATATATATATATATATATAAAGGATATAAGAGACAGGTCGTCTCCCAATTAGAATGACACCCAAGTCCTCTACTCAAATATTATTAGAAACAAAGAAAAATTACAAATGGTCCAGCAAAAGCTCAAAAATCATCGGAACAAAAAAGCAAAAACAAACAGTCAGACAGGGAACCGATACACACACACACAAAAAAAAAGAAGAAGTAGTAAAACAAACTAATTAAGCTACCAAATTTAGGCCCCAACCGAAGAAAAACACTCATCACGAAAAAAAAAATGATGACATATATTGAGATATAATTTAAATGGAAAATCGAAAGGAGATGTCTTCTTAAAAGCCTTGACTGAAAATATCTGAGTAATTATCATGGTACTGTAAATACTAGTATAGACTACAGAACCAGATTGAAAAATTGTATGGATGCAGCTCATAATTTGACAATATTTAGCAAATAATCGCCACATGAGCTTTTCACAGTGAAAAAAGCCATATGTATAGAGAAAACTTGTCTGCATATATATATATATATATATTTATATATGTATTGTGGAGACCAAAATGCGACCACATGTTTCACATCCGGTTTCAATAGCCTCACATGATGACATAAATTCATGTCGACCATGTCATTGAGTGTTCCTCATGAAGCATAGTTTTCGAAAAGGATCATCATGTACAATATTTTGACAGTTGTCCAAGCAGTGTCGAACGGTCCTTTTCCACCAAAACGTGATCGATCAGCTTAATATCATGACAAGACGACTATATATGTGTGTGTGCATATATATATGTATATTAACGCATGTACACAATGTATACAACCACAAATAAGTGGTCGGAAAGTGTATTTCACTTGTCGATTTAATTCTAGCTAGCAGGCTTGAGGTTTTTTTGTTTTTTTGTTTTTTGTTTTGTTTTTTTTTTTTTTGGTTGACGCCAGGCATGACGCAACCTTAGTGAATCAACAAGCAGTTTGAGTTATAGGGGATTAATTTCTGATATGAAAACTTTATTCGTCTCCCATACAAAACTAAATTGTTTATTCACTATTTTTCTACCAAACAAAAGCGCATATATATATATATGATTGGTCTTTTTGTCAGCACTTGTCACAGTATTGGATCTGGCGAGCACATATAATAATTGAAGTTAATCTATATAATATTAGATTAATAACATGTAACATTTAAATTATTAATCTGTTACATTTCATATTTATTTAAATTATGACATCTTTACATGTAATACTAACATATGTGAAGTTACATGTTCTTTACTTATTAAAAGTTACTTATAATCAACTTATATAGTAACAAATGTCATACCACAGGACGTCGAATATGAGACGTTATGTCCCATATTCCTATGTAATAACACCTGTGATATAAAACCAATTATGACATATAACTCTAATATTATTAGTTTGGAATTTTTTTTATTGATACATGTTACAATACTTTAAATATTATTATGTTATTTACGAATTTTCACGTAAATTGAAAAAAAAAATACATAAATAAGTTTTTTAAAAAATCTGCTTGACTTGTACAACTACGTAATAAGAGGCTATTCAAAACGATTAGTACATAATGTACTTTCATTTTCATATTTGATATTATTGCTCCTCAATTTTTCCATATTCCGATATTGGACCAGCTTATCTACATTTGAAGAATATTCAACCATTATATAGGAAACGTTTTGTACTCTAAAAAGCTTGTAGTGCTCAGCATGCTTAGTAATGGAGATTAATGAGTGCTAGACCTGTTGATTTATCGTTGATGATTAAAGTCCAAAGCCACGTATAATAAGTCTTCCTTTGATGAATTGGTTTCAAGAGACAAAATAATAGCAAAAACGAACAAACAATCCTCACGAAACTCTTCCTTCACTTTAGTTTCACAAAAAAAAAAACAAAAAACAAAAAAACAAAAAACAAAAAACAAAACAAAAAACAAAACAAAAAAAAAACAAAACAAAAAAAAACAAAACAAAACAAAACAAAACGTATCCTCACAATAATAAGTCTTCCTCGGATTTTTTTTTTTTTTTTTTTTTTGGGTTAAAAAAGACCATGCATCCTCAAGGTAATAAGTCTTCCCTCGATTTGGTTTCACCAAGAAAAAAGTAAATAAATAAATGAACATATATCCTCAAAATAATAGGCCTTCCTCCGATTAGTTTTCACCCAAAAAAAAAAACAAAACAAAAAAAACAAAACGAAAAACAAAACAAAACAAACAACAAGACCAAAAACAAAAAAAAAAAAAAAACCAAAAAAAAAAAAGGCAAACAAAAAAAAAAACGCGTTTGTCACTATAGTAATAAGTCTTCTTTCAATTTGGTTTCAAAATTGACGATGATGATGATGATGATCATAATAATAATAATAATAAGCAAAAAAACAACACGTATCCTCACGGCAATAAGTCTTTCCCCGACGATAATAAGTCTTTCTTCCATTTAATTTCACAAAAAATAAAATAAAATAAAATAAAAAATGCATACCCTCAAGGGCAATAAGTCTTTCTTCGATTCGTGTTGCAGGTCGTGTGCGTGTCATGTTCAAGTCATATCGATCTAATTTTTTCCCAATCCAAACCCGATTCGTGACACGAATTTTCCTTAAAACTGTGACATGGACACAATACGAACCCGAAACGGATTGACATGACATGAACCAAAATTGATCCGTGACACATTCTTTACCCATTAACTGAAATTGATATGAAATTGATAAAATAACATCTCAACTTAAATAAAATAATCTAATTACATCCACCAAAACTAATTCAAATAAGAAAAACATATCCAATTCATAGAAAATCCTACAAAAATATTAAATATCTTTATTAATATCATACCATATATAAATAATAAGTTTTAATTTTTAATTTTTATGGGTTCATACGGGTCAATTTTTGGGTTTGGACCCGAAATTGACACGAAATTGCCCCGCACAAGAAAAACAGATCATGTTTGGGTTAAATGAACCCGAAATTGACTCATTCTTGTTGTGTCACATT
>JAFMPE010159264.1:0-19771 GCA_024759925.1 Ficus religiosa
TAAGAAGCCTGCAGCTTAAGTGGTGGGCTATGCGGACGATGCGGCGGGTGAAGGGCGGTGTGGGATACCACTACGCAGAAATTTCCGCATCTAGTTTTCAGAAAGAAATTATTTACATTATAAAAAGTAAATTATGTTTTGTTATATGTATGAAGTATGAGGAGTTGAGAAAGAAATTGTAGTTTAGTATGTATGATGACAAGTTTTTCTACCTGACGGTTTATGTAAATGTGTGTTAAAAGAAAAAAAAAATTTTCCCCAAAAGTTTAAGCAAGTTAAGTATGAGTATGTAAGGTGTCGACCCGGCTTGGGAAGTCGGGGCATCACAAGGACTACCCAGGACTACAAGTGGGAATGACACGATTTGGGTTATTGTGGATAGATTAATCAAATCAGCCCACTTTATTGCTATTAAGGCCACCTTTTCAATGGAAAAATTGACTGAAATCTACGTATCCCAGATCGTTAGACTGCATGGAGTGCCAAAATCGATCATTTCAGATTGTGATGGACGTTTCACCTCTCGATTTTGGACAAGTGTTCATAGTGCCATGGGATTGAAATTGAAGTTCAGTACGGCTTTTCACTCCCAAACTGATGGTCAATTGGAACGAACCATCCAGACATTAGAAGATACGCTAAGATCATGTGTTCTGGATTTCAAAGGAAATTGGGATCAAAAGCTGCCATTGATCGAATTTTCGTATAATAATAGTTATCATGCTTCAATTGGTATGGCCCCATTTGAAGCATTATATGGAAGAAAATGTCGATCTCCCATTCATTGGCAGGAAGTTGGACAGAAACAATTTCAAACAACGGATTTCATCAAGAAGATCTCTGAGGATATCAAGAGGATTAAGCAAAGACTCGACATAGCTTTTAGTCGACAGAAAGGTTATGCCGATAAATGTAGAAGGCCTTTGGAATTCCAAGTTGGAGATGCCGAGTTCATTAAGATTGCTCCTATGAAGGGAGTAATGAGGTTTGGCAAAAAGGGGAAGCTTAGTCCAAGATATACGGGACCATTTGAAATCCTTGAAACGATTGGGAAAATAGCTTATAAGCTTGCCTTGCCGCTAGAATTAGTATTGATGCACAACATTTTTCATGTCTCGATGCTAAGGAAATACGTATCCGATCCTTCCCACATACTTAATCAAGAACCAGTTGAGATTCAAACAGACTTGATCTACGAAGAAAAGCCAGTTCGAATTCTAGATCGGGAAAAGAAAGTCTTGAGAAATAAAACCATTCCTATGCTTAAAGTGTTATGGCGAAACCACAAAGTTAAAGAAGCAACCTGGGAACTAGAAGATGAAATGAGAAAGAACTACCCCAGTTTGTTTTAATTTTCGAGGATGAAAATTTTTAAGGGGGGTAGATTGTAATGACTAGCGTTTTACGATATTATGATTTCCTTTTTAAAGGAATTTATGTGTACCATGAAGGTATTTACGAAAAAGCCTGATTAGGGTTTTTTTATCAAGTTTTGTGAGTTCTTATGATTTTATAAGACTCAATAAGGATTGTTTAGTCAAGCAAATAACCTTTTGAGCAAAAAGGTAGAATGAAAATTTATGATTTTATGTTGGTCAAAGTTTGACCAGAAAAGTCAAAGGTTGACTAGAAAAGTCAAAGGTATGACGATACTATATGATAAGCAGTATGGAAAATATACTGTAAAAAACCGTCATTACGGACAAGATAGTAAGAATAAGATTCAAAACCACTATAGAAAAATCAAGTACATTATTTAGGATATTAAGGGCTAAATGGCTTTAAGTTATAATAAAAATTTTACGCAGTCCATTTATATACAGATGAATTCTGGACTGTAGTCCAGTATAACAATACTGTATTATTAGTAAGAACAGTGTTGGAAATATCTGTGTTGGCATGAAAATGGACTGCATATTAAGAGGAAAGCCAAACAAGGCCTAGAGGGAGGACACCTCACCCATGGGACTAAATTGAAAATATTTTGTCCTTAGGGACCAAAGTGTAATTTTAAGAAAATGTGAGGTAAGCATGATGTAAGCATGATGATGTCATGATGATGTAAGCAGCTAACTTGCTCTCCAAGCAAGTCAAGATGGCCGGCCACCTATGGGGGGGGGGGGGTCATTTGCTTCACAAAAATGAGAAAATACCCCAAAACCATGCCCAAAAATTTCTTCACTCTTTCCCGCTAAAATCCGAACCCAAAGAAGAAAAAAAAAAGTGAAGAAGGAAAAGAACTAGGAGGGTGGTCGGATTTTGTTGAAGCACCAACTAGGGTGGCCGAAATTTTGTTGAAGAACTAGGAGGAAGGCTGGTTCTAGTAGGTGGCAAAGGGAAGAAAAAGTTAGATCCAATCTAGCAAAATTCTTGAATTGATCAAGGTAAATCCCTTTTGGTCCTTAAGCTTTTTAATTTGAGCTTCAAGTTGGAAATTTAAGTGTATTTCAAGCATTGGATATAAGAGCACAAGCTCATTTTATTTTCCATTGCCCTAGTTTAGATTTTAAGTTTTGTGCTTGATTAGGTTTATGGGTGGTTTTGATTTATATGCTATGCATGATTATATGCTTATGATTTCATGATTCTAGGGTTTGCATGCATGCTTTATGGTATGGTTGTATGTCCCCAATATGCTTAAGGAGGTTATAGGTTATTCATGTTAGGATGAGAGCTTATGATGAATGATTAAGCAACCCAAAAGTTTTACAAACCCTAACTTGGTGCAAGAACACCCAAGGGTTTGCATGAGAATTTATGGTTGAATGTAATGATGAAATCTTACGTTAGAAATGCTGCATGACTGTTATAGGCTCCCAGTTACAGTCAGTTGAGGTAGAGTGCACGTATTAGGACATAAAATGGACTTAAGCAAGAAAACTGCCAGTTCGGGTAAACTGGCCAGTTTTCTGGAAAGCTGGTTTTGAGGCCCTTAGAGACTGAATTTGGAAAAACTTAAAACATGAAAGTTGTAGAGAAGGGATTTACCTAGGGGGCTTCACCGATAGTTTTTGAAAATAAGGCTCCCATGGCCTTGGTTTTTACAAAAATCAGAACCTGGTCATACCTAGACTTCATGCACGGCCAGGCTGGTTCAACAGGGGAAATGAGTAGGTTAGAGACCGAACTGGGTCTTGAGTAAAACACGAAAGTTGTAGGAAATTTGAGATCTAAAACTTTCATGAAGAAAAATTTTTCGGATTTAACCCAGATTTTTAAATATAATTGGATTTCAAAAACTGTACAGGAAACAAGAAATTCCTGCACAGGATTTTCTAAAACAGTGCAGGAAAAAGGGCATTCTTGCACATACACTGATAATTGGCTGAGGGAAACTGTTTCAAAGGCAGTTTCCAACACTTAGTAATTTGTACAAACCCTACTCAAAGAGTTATAAGTTGAACAATGATTTTTGTATATAAAATAGACATAAAGTGCTAAGTTTTTCCAAAGTAAAGAAAAGTAAATTTTGGACTACAAGTTGTCTTAAAATTTGGTAATAAGATGATGACCAACGGTAACCGGGAAGGATACCTGAGTTACTGGACTGGGCCCAAAGCCCAAGGTTACCCATAGTAACCCAATAGGATACAATTTAAGAGTTTGGGCTTGAGTAACCCAATAAGAGTTAACCTAAGTTTGACCCAAGATTTGGTTCACACTAAGGGTTACCCAATGTAACCCAACAAGATACTAAGTTTGTTAGTGGGCCTAAAACCCAATGGATTATGGATGGGAATATTAAGGCTTTGGCCCAAGGTTAAGTAACCTAATACTATTCATGTATGCTTGGGCTTAGTACCCAATGTTACTCTAAGTAACCTAATAGGTTATGATCTAAGTATGTAGGCCATGAACTCTAGGGTTACTTGTAGTAACCAAGTGAGTTATCATGTGTATGTATGGGGGACATATAACTAAGGTCATGTATAGATATTGGTTAGGCTACCAACATTTTATGGTTATGGTTTATAGAAACCTTACCCTATGTCCTTTATAACAGCAGGAGGTAACCTGCTGTTGCAACCTGACTTGGAGAAGCATAGTAGAGGACATAGCATACGAGGTAAGTACAACTCCGTCTACATCATAGGCTTTTGTTGTGTTACTTGCCTAATATGTTGTATGCAATGGTATGATATGATGTATGATATGATGTATGGTGTGTTTAATGTTTATGCGATGATATGTTATGATGTATGAATTGTTTAAGGATTATGAAATGTCATGTTATGACTTATCAATTATCTATGTGTGAAATCATGAAGCATGTTCACCAAATCATATGAAAGACTAAGATCAAGTATGACATGACGAAAAGTAAGTATGATGGCAAGCAAGTTGCCTGTGTCATACCGACTCGCTCTCAGGTCGGGTTTGGTCTATGGTTTGAGTTGGAAATGGACTGGTCGCCCCAACCACTTCATAGCTGCATGCCACGGTATGGACACTTATGTTAAGGGACCCATAGTATGTTAAGTTAAGAAAGAATAAGAAAGCATAATGAAGCATAAACAGTTCATGCATGGTTATGATATGTTATATTATGTTTGTTTTGTGTCGCGGATGTAAAAGTTCTACTTGTTGAGCAAAAGCTCACGTCTTACGTCAATGTTATAGGTAAGCAACCTACCGGCAATCTCTGATGCAAGGTGGTGGAGTGTGGCACTGCTAGCTGTGAAATGTGGGATGGTGGCCGCTACGCGTTTTGTTATTTTATGTTCGAACGTTTTTATTTAGTGAACGGTTATACGTACGTACGCTTTCATGTGAGTTCGCACCGTATAAAAAAAATTTCCGCTAATTATGATAAGTAAGTAAGTACGTTATGGAAGATAAGTTAAGTACGGTAACGGTCTACGTTAAGCGGGTCGTTACAATTTTGATCATTGATTATGCCATGTTCAATTAAGTTTAAACCCTCAGATAATGTCATTCACAATAGTGGTCTCAACTCATTGGTAAAGAAAGTTTTACTGTCCTGATTCTAGGAATAAATGTAAGCCCTATGAGATTCATTGGTTTAAATTATGACTTCAGTATGATTCAGATCATGAATTTTCGCACTAGTACATATTTTGATAGTCTATACAACAAATGTGACTTCTATGTTTTTTTGACTATTTAAAAAAAAAAATCCATGACCACACTTGCAATGATGATTTTGATACTTGGTTGAATATTTTGATAGCTACAATGTCCATGAATCCATTAAGGATTTTAATATCAAGATCATGAAATATACTTAAATAGAGGGAATTTTGAACCTATGTAAATTATTGGAAGGTCTAGGAATCCATACATCCTACATGAATAAATTTATTATAGTAATAATTTAAAACTATAAATGATTATGAGAATATTTGAAAATATAATTAATTATGTTAAGCTCATAAACTAAAAATGGATAACACTAATGAAGTCTACAAACTCCAATTCTGCATCTAACATAACCCATATGTGAACAAGGAACACTCTAAGAATACTCTTAAAATTTGATGTGCTCCTTCATATTAAATTAATATTATAAGTGATTTATTAGACTAATATTAAGATTCTACAACATATTTCAAATCGCAGTAGAAAACGCAACTATACTGTCAAGCCAAACATGGTCAGTAAAAGGGTGTAGAACTTTATTATAAGTCCCGTTTGGATCAAATGTCCAAACTCACACTTCAAACATAATGCAGAAAGAAAAAAAGTTTCAAGATGAAGCTAGTTCGATGATAATTCAGCAACCACCAGAAAACTTTTCTGTTTCAATTGCTTTGCGTTTGAGAAAGACAAAGAGGTTAGCCGCTTTCGATGATTCAAGGATGGAGGACGCTTCTTCAAGTTTTTTGTGAAATAAATCGAACAGCTTGTCGACAACCTCTGCCCCAAAAAGCTCTTTCATGCTTCTCTCCATGCCAGCTCTGATAGTGGATGTCATTTCTTTGGGTTGTGCCTTTTCTTGAGGTAAGATCTCCATTACTTCTATGCTGAAACACCCATTTCTTTGGACAGCGAACTCTACTTCTTCCGGAGATGCCATATATGCTGACATTTTGTTACGAGCAAGTGCTTCTACATTAGTAATAACTCCCTGTCTCAAGCAAGAAAAAGAACGAGTTAAAAATATAGCTATAAATATCAGCTTCAAAAAGTATTTGTCTTCGATATTTTATCGTTTTTATGAACATATCGGATTGGAAATTAGGATTTATTTAAAATGGGGTTTTATGGACATCCAAATTGAAAGAAAACCTATCAGATTTCGAGATTGAAACCTGAGATCCAAAATTGCCATTTACACCGGCTAAGCTAGCAAAGGCAGTTTTGAAAATTAGAACTAAAAATTGGAGGTGTTTGTGTGTTTGTGGAATTGCCTGGACACTAAAAATTCTTTTAAGTAACGGAAGACCTGTAACATTATGACCACACAAGCACATACTTTCTAAGGCTTTCCAACTACATTACCAAACTTGCTTGCATTTAGTTTACGAGTCTTGATTGAAATTTTTAGGATGAAATTGATTGATTTTCCAAAAACTAATTTAAATTTTTTTTTAAATTTTCATAAAAAGATAAAACTGATATAAAAACTTTAGATTCAAACTTGAAAGCAAAACATAAGCATAGTTTCAATAGCTTTTTGTTTTCTTTTCTTTTGTATTTTAGTGTAAACAAAAGAAATAAATCGAGTACTGCTTTAGAAACAGTCCTAAAATTTTTTGGATATGGATTTTGAATTCTAACAATTAAAATTGGCTGGCCATAGTATAGCCTTATATATATTTATATAAGTCTTGAATTTAACCAAAGTCTAAATTTAATTTGACGAAAATATACCCAAAAAGAAGAAGAAGAAGAAGAAGAAGAAGCCCTTGTGATTCTACAAGAGTTCTCCTTCAACTTAGATGAAAAACAAAAATTTACTTCGCATATATGAATAATCCTTACCTTCTTGACCATGGCTATGATGCAAGACTCCACAAGTTCAAGTATTTTGTTTGAATAAACTTGAGAATGAGGAGTTCCATTGGGACGACCCGGAAAAATAAGGGCCATAAGGCCACCATCCACCATTTCTTCTGCTCTGGCACTAAGAAAGTTGTTCATATCCTTGGCAAATTGCGCTTCATAAGACCTCACAACTTCGTCGTCCCGAGAATTGGAGTAGTAGAGACTCCCTATGTTTCCTGCAGGGGTGCTAGAAAGACAATGGAGGGCATATGAAGAGTGAACAAAATGGAGGGAGGCATCGGGAAACAATCGACCATGGAAAGAACCCGGCACAGCCGCCGCAAAGTATTTCCTGTCCGAAGGAAGGGACGTGAAGAGCTCGTTGAAATCATTTTGGACCACGTCATTGAAGAAGACTTGGTACTGTGGAGATTTAGTACTTCTTTCCTGGCTTTTAAATTTGTTGTGAACAGCATCAATTATGCATTGAACCGCCACGAATGTATTCGGTCCCGTGGAACAACCCAAATCGGCAATTTGGAAGATGTTTGAAGAGGAGAAAATCTCCATTTCAAGTTTCTCCGCAACCGCGGAATTGATGAGTTCTTTTGCACCATCTATAGCTTTTCTCTACAGAAACAGAAAATTGGATTTACCTTCTTCAAGATTTCTAGGGTAGGGATATTTGATCAACATAACATCAAAACGAAAAAAAGCTCCCAAACTAACAGAATAATACCTTACCTAAACCCTTTTCTTTTCTTTTTTTAACTGCAGATATCACAAAATTTACTTTCTTGCAACGTGACAATAACAGAACAAGTAATTAAGTAGTACTCACCTGAAAGAAAGAGTTTTTGCTATAGCTATATTTGCCGTGTCCACCGTTCATTGTAGTATAACCACCTCTTTCTTCTATCTTTGCTTTTTTATTTTTTTTTTCTTTTATTTTTTTTTCTTTCAGTTTCAGTACTTCTAGTTTTGTCTTCTCTTTGCAGAAGATTACGGAAGCTATGAATTTTTCCCGACTGAGAAAATGAAATTCATAATATCCTACAAATATCTTGGGGAAAGGTTACGTGCTTTTCAAAAAGGCCAATTGTGTGGCCATTAACTCAGCCATGATTGTGACGACAAATGAAGAGCCACTTGGTGGCTTTGGGACAACAAAATGAATAGCCACTTGGTCGCTTTGGGACGGCCCATTCAGTGAATTCAAAGGCCAAAATGGTTATGCTTTGCATCTACCCGCAGCGCCCATGTGAAACATATAAAAATGTCTGGGACACTGACAAGGATCTCACTTTTTTATTATTAATTTATGTGGTATATACGTTATTGTTTTTTTATTGATAAACTTTTAAAATATTGTCACATCAATTGATTGCACTTACCAATAATAATATGACGTATGAGTTAATACTCAAAATTGACACAAGACTTAGTATCCCTAACAATACTAGAAAGCATTTCTATGCATTGTGTTTGGTTAGAGGGATTGCGGAAGGAAAAAAATGAAATGATGTGAAGGAATTTTTTTTTAAATGTATAAAAAAGATTATATCTATGAAATATTGTCTTATCTATAATGGTTTCATGATTTTTACTCTCTTAATGTTATATAAAAAGTGATCAATAAGACGAAAATTCAAACGTAAAGATCCTAATTATGCGTACTAAATAAATAAATAAAAAAAAAAAGAAGGGAGTGATATGATCTTGTTGAGTAATTTATAGGTTTACCCTTTTATCTTTTGGTATATATAGAAGTGTAGATGTTTGGGGTAAGTTTTTGCACTTCCACCACAAAATGACAAAATTTTTTTTTTTTTTTTTTTATGTGTTTGCACATCAATGATGCTTGGTTTTTTTGTCGTTTAAATTACCCCTCTAAACTTTCACACAAAGTTTCATTTTATGGATTAGATCAATATATATATATATATATATATTTTCACAGCTAACGTCCTTTTTGTTTGTTTGGAGATAAGCTCACGTCCCTTTTTTTTTTTTTTTTCTTTTTTCTTCTTCACCTTTTGTACGCCACATGTTTAGATTTGATGAGTTTAATACCCGTGCGTTGCACAGGGAAGGAAGAAAAAAATAAATTAAAAAAAACTAAGTATTATATAATAAAAGAGTTGATTAAGATAAATATTATAATTATAATAAGTATATATTTTTTTTAGTATTTATTAGTATAATATTAAAATATTTACATTCATGTTTATATTAAAATGTCAAAGTTATATATACAAACAAATATATATAGATATATGTTTACAAACAAAAGTCTTGCAAATTAGATAGTTTCTGTTGAAATGTCATCAACTATGTTTAATTTTCTTCTGATCTGTTATGGTGGGAAAAAAATAGTTATTTTATATTTATAAATAAAATTGAAGTAAGTATGATTACATAATATGTGATTATATATAATAGATAATTATACCTTGTTTCCTTCCGTTTTCTAGATGAGTCAGCTGAAGATGTTTGTATTTTTGTTACAGAATGTTGGCACTAAGGGCTGAAATAATAATAAATTTATTTGTATAATAGTTTTTAATTTATGTATATATATATATTGAGTAAATAAATTAAAAAAATTTCAACAAATTATGAATAGTAACGTATCTTGATTCAATTTCTTCTGTTATGGGTTGGGTCAAATGGAGTTGCTTTTTTGCAATTGTTTTTGTTTCTGGTTGTGGTATTTATGGATCCAATGATGCTAGTGGTGGTGGGATATGTTTGGGGGATTTAGTTGGTGGTGCAGGCAATAACATTGGTAATTCATCATCGTCAAAAAGTTTTAATAACTGTTGCATCAATAAAAGTACCTCTTGGATGAAACTGAATCGAAAATATTTTTGACATGCCTTTAAGTTGATCAATGAGAGGGGCAATGATGTTTGGATTAGTGCACCCATCTTGTATTGTTAGTATAGAGCAAGGTTTATTTACCAGTGATTGAACAGTTTTTCCAAGCATCACAATATTCATTCCACCAGTGTTGTCCTCGATTTGAGCATTGATTTTGTACTTGTTATAAATATAAAAAATTTAATTTTTTTTTTAACAATTTAAAAGTATTTTTTCAATTTTTTTATAGTAAAAATAGAGAACATTACCAGCTAACCGGTATTGTTGTTAAATATGTATGAGCATTCATCATGAGGTCCCTGATTGTTTGACACGTTTGTAGCACCGTAGACAGGCATTGTAAAACCAACATTATTGTGCATTAAGTTCAATGATGGTTGCTTTTGTAATAAATTTTTTGTCCTGTTGTTTGAATAAAAAATATTTTATAATTAAGAAGTAATAAATAAATATTTACCTGATTTTGGTATAGATCTAAGGCTCAGAGCTCCGCTATTGTCATTCTATTCATAATCTTTTGTTCTTCTAATGTTATCGGTTTTTGGGTTAATAGAGCAATAAAGTCTATTCCTTGCATAGAATGACTAAGCCTGTAAATAAATACTATATTAAACAATAAAAATTTTTTTACAAAATTATTAAATATAAATTATTTTAATATTCTTGTAATAAATATTTATAAAAACTTTTGATTCAGCAATATCTGGTTCAAAATTAAATGAAGTTTCAGAAGTGCTTACTACATAAAGTCCACCTGTATATTTATAAATATTGAAATTAATAATTAAATATGTTTATTACTATTATTGAAGATAAATTTGTAATATTTTTATTCTATATATACTTACCAAGATATTGCTTCACTGCCATGGCTGTAAAGGTGATTATTACTGGTTCAGACATTCTTTGAACTGCATTTTCGTCAAAAGTTTCTCCATTTCTCCCCAGAGAGTTATATTTAGTGATTCCTCTCTGAAAAATATAATAAATTTAAATTAATAATTTATTAATAAATGATTTTAAATTTATCCAAAAAATATATATAATATATAATAATATATATTTTTTAACTACCTGATATTTTGAATTGTTAGATTTTATCTTTTAACCAGTTTGTTGCCTACATTGGATTCTTTAATGCCTTTAATAGATATAAGGCGACCAATGATATCTAGTATAACATTAAAAATACAAAGTTATTATTTATTAATATTTATATTATAAATGTATAGGGGTTGTTTGGTGAATGAGTTTGAGTTAAGATTTTTGAGTTGAGTTTGAATTAAATTAAGTTGAGTTTAAAAGTTGAGTGTTTGGTAAAAAGTTTGAGATAAAAAGTTTAACTTGAGTTGATTGTTTGGTAAAAAAGTTTGAGTTGAAAAGTTTAAAAAAAAACAAAGGCCCTGTTTGGATGTTAAAAATTGAGTTAAACAAAATTTTTTAATTTAACATTCTATTGTAGGTTTTAGTGAAGAAAAATAGAAAAATTAAAATATGCTCAATTAATAACACCAATCAACTTGGGAAATCAAAAGCTTTTGTAAAATTTCTTACATAGTCATAAAATACACCAACAAAAAGTACATGTTGGTAAGTAAAAATTGATAAAAATTAATTCATAATTACAATCCTAATATGGCGTAACTAGATAAAACTGAGCTTGCTTTCACGTTGATTTATACCACGGAGATGATTGATATCTTTCCCACATATCATCAGCTATCATATCTCTCATCTGATTCATTGGACCCCCTCCTCAAGTCATGTTGCTGCGTTCCTGTCCTGGGGCCAATACCATCGATCCCGTCGTCAAACACGTAATCCGCATTAACATTGACAATTCCACCTACAGGCACACAATCTCTGGATATTCTTCAAGAAAGGGATCCCCAACCTGCACCATCCTTATGAAATTATGCACAACCGCACATGCTCCGGGGATCATTACTTGTTTCTCCATTGGATAGCTGTTGATGCCTTTAAGTATTTTAAATCTTGTCTTCCAGACACCAAATGTTCGCTCAATACAATTCTGCATCGATGAATGTGCGTAGTTAAAAACTTCCCTGCGGTTGCCTAGCCCGGCACGACGTTTTCGATATTCCAGTAAATGATACGTCTCTCGTCGAAATGGGCTCAGAAAACAATTCTTATTAGCATAGCCCGAATCTGCTAAGTAATATTTTCCTACAAATAAACATCGCAATATGAATAACAAGTCCAATATTTTTTACTAATTTATTATATGTAAATACTGCTATAATTTGATAATTATGCTTGCCTAGTGGAGGTATTGGGAAACCATAGAATGCTATTACCTCTTCCAACATTCTGGCATCATGACAAGATCCCTCATAACTGGCCAACATATATGTGAATTTCATGTCAAACGAACAAGCTGCTAATACATTGTGTGAGTGAAACCCTTTACGATTAATCCAAGCGTCAGCATTTTTGCATCGTGGGACACATGGGATGTGTGTGCCATCTATAGCGCCAATACAACCCTACATGAAACATTAGACTATTTAATATGCGTACCATCATTAACAATAAGAGATTTTTATTAAAGCTCTTTCGTACGATAATGTGCTTAGATTACATCGATAACGTACATCAAACCATGGCCGATATTTTTCCGAATGCTCCAGAATCAAATGTTGAACCGCTGTGTAGTCGGTTGGTCTGATGAATTCATCCTTTAACGCACAAATAACCTTCAGCACTTTAAAGAACCAATGTGAAGTTGTCTCTCTAGAATGCTGGAACAAAGATGAAATGTGTCGGTTGGTAGCGCCTTGTGCACAAATGGATTAAAAAAAATGAACAACTGCTCGTTCACATTTATGGTACAAGTCGGAGTAAATAATTCCCGACTACCTAATAGGTTACTGAGTGATCTGAATGTTTCTGACTTCATACTAATCAATCCTTGAATTATTTCTTTATGGCCATTTAATATCTCTTCTACACGCATGCTGCCAGTTAGTCTTGAATTATGCATAGATTGTGGAGCTCTTTGCCTGTTACGCCTACTGGCAGTCACGGCTACCACTGCCATCGCAAGATAAATGTCATCATCGCTATACTCGTTATCTAAGCAAACGGCATCTTCTTCCTGGTCGGATGCGGAACTACACTCATTCTTTTTTTTATAAAAGTTTGATATCTGCTCTAAAATTTGGGGTGTACCTGGTATAAAATAAATGTTAGCCAGTTTGGGAAAAATAAATTGGGGTCACTAAATACCATCATACTACGATCGACTATTCGTTTGGAAGTGCTCGTTAACTAAATATTTCCCCAATACTGGTACGAAACATGGTTAACGTAACTGAAAAATTCAGATATGTAAAAACATAAAATATCATAACCAACATGCTTGACGTAGTTTAGAAACATGCATGATGTAAATAAATAAAAACAATCCTATAAGAGTATTGATGGCAAATCTATCCCTAAAAATTAAACTAAATAAAATTTGGTTTGAAAGAGAAAATCAATCGGTCGGAGGTCGCTGCGAATTAACAACGGATGCAATAATTTCTCGCCTATCGACATCGGCCAGCTAATGGAAGGTAGTTTGGAGACGTGGATGAGAATCGAAGTAGTGCCACATTATCGTCCATTGATAGGGTGGAATACCCATCTCCGTCATAATATTCATAAACATCAACATGTGATCCGTGCGACTTAATTGTTCGTTACTTGTGCTCGATTACGATCGGACACGAAAATGACTGACAATTTCCTGCATTGCCATAAATGTCATCTCATCTGTTTTGTCTCTTTGCTTCCTTTTACCAAAACTGCCCCTAGACCGTGACGGACCTGGATCGGTGCCCGATCTTATGTTGTTCCAATGGTGAACACTGGTGGTTGGCGTTAGGTCCTCTTCGAGAACCGGCCCGTTTCCTGAGGCATCCATTGAAGCTTCATGATCGACGTATGCAGGACTTTCATCTAGCATTGTTATGGACCCATACCCCGAGGCACCTGCAGCATGGTTCTTCTCAAAAACATTATAATAAAGCTCCTTGTTGCGAAGGCCCTCGTGGCGGAGATGGTTGCACTCGTTATAAACCTGCATTATGAAATTTTTTCATCATACAATTCTATACATCACATGATCAAAAAAAAAATGTAGGGCCATATATTAGACATCACAATTACTTGAATAAAGCTATGCCACGCATCGTCAGAGCATATGACACGATCCGTCGACGGATCGTAACCTAGGCCTGTCTGACATTGTAACGCCTTCCAACCCCTATAAATTTTGTTCATCCTCTCCTTCTTTTGATATAATGTCATCTCATGGGCAGATACTCCTCCATACTCAGCATTAAACTGGGCGGCCCAAAGATCGAATATTGCAACGGTGGGTTGTTTACTGCCAATGCTAGCCAGGTAGTCATCAATTTTTTCAAGGAATTTTTTTTTCCTTCGTGGGATCCCAAACGTACGTCTCACCCGATGCTTTTCACGGCATATCCTTAAGACATCAATAACCAAAACATTGAAAAAGACTTAAAAAATCAAAAAGCGAAGGCAGAGGAGTTGGCTCAGTATAAATTGGTTGCCATATTTCATCTGAGGCATGTTAATGACCCGATACATATACAGCTACCATGGCATAGAAACCATGGGTTCGGGTTTAAACAAGTTTATGACATGCATAGACTACAATTAAGCCCCTTAACAATGAACATGTGCTTATATACCAGTAACTAACAATATATATCGGGTAACTAACTCACTAGTCAGATTATAATACAAGATATGTAAATTTGATGCATACATCATCACCAACTTGGGATGAAAGTTGAACGTTAACCGGGATGTAAACTTGTAAAAACACACTGGAACCTGAACACATTCCCCTAAATTATGAATTCCATAGACAGATAACGAAAAATAAAAATGAACACAAAATTAATTAGTAGGGCAGCACATAACACAAATATGGTTTAATTGAGTACAAAACATGGATAAGGCAACCTATGAATGACCAAGTGACCCAAAAATGCTACAAGAGTGCAAAACATGGACCAAGTGAGCAACAAACATGGATAAGGCGGCCTATGAACGACCAAGTGACCCAAAAATGCTACAAGAGTGCAAAACATGGACCAAGTGATCAACAAACATGGATACGGCATTAAATTCTCAGATTGGTGACCCAAATATGGTTTAGGTTTGCAAAACAGGGTCTAATTGATCCCAACACATGGTTAAGGCAGGTTATGATCCACTTAGTGACACAAAAATGCTACAAGAGTGTAAAACATGGACCAAGTGAGCAACAAACATGGATAAGGCAGTCTATGAACGACCAAGTGACCCAAAAATGCTACAAGAGTGCAAAACATGGACCAAGTGATCAACAAAGGACCAAGTGACCCAAAAATGCAATAAGAGTGCAAAACATGGACCAAGTGATCAACAAACATGGATAAGGCGGCCTATGAACGACCAAGTGACCCAAAAATGCTACGAGAGTGCAAAACATGGACCAAGTGATCAACAAACATGGATAAGGCATCAAATTCTCAGATTTGTGACCCAAATATGGTTTAAGTTTGCAAAACAGGGTCCAATTGATCCCAACACATGGTTAAGGCAGGTTATGATCCACCTAGTGACACGAAAATGCTACAAGAGTGCAAAACATGGACCAAGTGAGCAACAAACATGGATAAGGCAGCCTATGAATGACCAAGTGACCCAAAAATGCTACAAGAGTGCAAAACATGGACCAAGTGATCAACAAACATGGATAAGGCGGCCTATGAATGACCAAGTGACCCAAAAATGCTACAAGAGTACAAAACATGGACCAAGTGAGCAACAAACAGGGATTAGGCATCAAATTCTGAGATTGGTGACCTAAATATGGTTTAAGTTTGCAAAACAGTGTCCAATTGATCCCCACACATGGTTAAGGTAGGTTATGGACGAACAAATGTGATATGCTACAAGAGTGCAAGAAATGAACAACCAAGTGATCCCAAAACATGGTTAAGGCAGGAAATTCTATAACTTGTGCCACAAATATGGTTCAACTGTGCAAAACCTCGACCAAGTGATCCCAAAACATGGTTAGGGTAGCATATGAACTAACACTCGACAAAAATCCGGTTTACGAGTGCAAAACTTGATCCAAGTGATCCCAACACATGTGTAAGGTAGCAACTGACTAACAAGTGACCAAATATGGTTTAAGACTAGAAAGGAAACAAAATATTCATGCACAAAACAAGTTATGCCCATCAGATTACCTACAAAATTAACAGGGAAACTGACAATGAGCCTGCAAATAGGAAATACTATGGTAAACCGGTTTCATCATCCAAACTCAAAAATTTCTTCAACAAAAATCCGGTTTCAGGATCGATCCCGAGTTAACCAAAAAATCAAGTCGATTATGTCGATAGGAAATACAAGCAACACATATGAGAATGAAACTATATTGTTTGAGAATTAGGGGAAGAAATTATACTAGGGTTACCGAGTTGGAGTCGGAGGATGAGTATACAGTACAAGAAAACGGATTAGGGCAGGAATTAACAGGTCACCGAGATGATTTCCGAACTTGGAAATAGTGGTTAATCAGCCCAAGGGTTTGTCTTCGCTTCGAAATCCTCACACAGCGTCTCATCTACTGCACGGGAAATGGGCAAAGCCAAAATTTCAAGGCTAAAAGCAAATCGGAGAAAGGAAGGAGGACCAGTAAACGGAGCTACTGCTAAGCAACAGATGCTGCTCGATGGGATAGAGGCACAGGCAACAGAGCCACTAACAATAACACATGAGCGCCGGTGTGGAGGAAGACGAGATTCGAGAACAAGAGCCAGGCACGGATGAGACAGAAGAACAGGGGACATGGGATGAACAGTAAACCCAGTTGGGTTTACTGTATAACATGTCAAAGGGACTTTGAAGCTGAACTGGTTTGCCAAACGCCTTCAGTTGGGACCAAACATGGAAAACTGAGTTTGAACTGGTTGTCCAAACAACCTCATAATTTTTTAGTTAATAAATATAGATATATATTATATATTATTTATTATTTACCTGAAAAAAGGTCATTAATGTCAACTCTTGATGTTAATTGGTTGTAATCTACAAAATTAAATTTGTATTGAGATATTTCAGAAATATCTTTTTCAACTTCCTTGAAAATCATGGACCATGCAAACTACAAAATTGCTTTGTGTGAAATAATTTTATATCTTTGTTTGTTTTTTTTGTAACGAATAAGTTACTAATTTCATATATATTGCCCACTTGTATTTTATTTGTTATGCAATCAGCATCTTTTGCACGAACAAATCCATGTATTGCTTTATCCTGTAAAAAATAAATAATAAATTTTTATTATTTATAAATTCATTAATAATGTAAATTGTTTATTATTAATAAATAAAATTTTCATAAAAAATAAATGTAATTACCTGTTCATCTACTAATAAGCAGTCAATGCTTATTAGATGACCAATATTGTGATCTGTGTTCCTCCATAAACGACAAACTCGTGCACGGATCCTTTCATATGGTTCTCTTGGTTTTCCTATTCGCAATAGACTGAACATGTTCTATAAATAACAAAAATATATAAATACATTTATTTAAAAATTAATGAATTGAATTTGAAAGTTAAAAATTATGACAATTGTTTGATAATATAATTATTCAATGAAAATTTATTTTTGTTGAATATTAATTTTTTTTATAGATTATTAATTTTGATTAATTTTATGTAATATTTCTTTGTAGACAATATTTTTAATATCATTTTGATATTTATTAATTGAATCATGTATTAAAATATGTAAACCTTTTGGTAATGTTACTCTAGATAGTGCAACATATAATTGTCCATGACTAAAAATTTCATCTTCTAAATAGAATCCAACTTTATTTAATGATTGATTTTGACTTTTATTTATTGTCATGGCATAACGTACTTTTAAAGGGAATTGTCATCTTTTTAATACAAAAGGATATTTAGATTCATTTATAGTCATTTCTATTCTTAGTATAAACTTTTTCACTTATGTCGTTAGAAATTAATAATACGACATTCAACAATTCTATTTGTTAGTAATGTTATGATAAGTCTTGTACCATTATATAATCTCATTGATTGGTTTAGGTTTCATATTAACATAATAGGAACTCCAATTTTTAATTGTAATTCATGTGGAGGTAATCCATTAAAATTTAGTGTGTGCAAAAATTCATAAGAATATAAAAGATTTACTTTGTCAAGATTTTCAAATCATTATAAAATAGTATCATAACTATAATAAATTTTTGTTTGTGTTGGTACTAAGCTTAATAGGTATTTATTTATTGTATCAGTTGTTTTATTTCTAGGTGTAATAATTGCTCTTTTTTTAAATAATCAATATTGTTAAAATTATTATAAAAATTTTCATATATCGTGGTGGAAATGCATTCAATAGAGTTTGTATTGTATGTGATTATATATTTTTATGATATTTTAATCCAAGTAGCATCTTCATTTTCGGTATCTTTTATTCCATTTGTTATTCCATTACGAATATTTTAAAATCTATTTAGAAAAGTTACTAATTTCTATTTGTTCATCACTACAGCAATTAAGTTTTTTTTAATCGCATATTTTCTGTTAAAGTAAGTATTTGGAAATATGGTCAAAGGTAAGAATTGTTTATAGTTACATCAATTATATTTTCTTTTGTTCTGTTTGGAATAACTGGAATATTTGTCTAAAATCACTACCTAATATAACTGCCATTCTTCCGAAAGGACGATTAAAGTCATTTCTTAAATCTTGCATTGTTTTATCTAAAGCTTCAAAACAATATTTATTTTCATAGGTGCTTCATCCAATAAAATTAATGTTGTTTTATCAATTAATTTTGCTAGATGGGTACATTTTTTAATTTGGCAAGTTGAAAATTTGTCGATTGAAAGTGGTATGCAAAATCTTGAATATGCGGTTCAACTGTTTAATAATAATGATGATGCTATGCCAGATGATGCTACAGCTAATACAATTTCACCATTTACTCTAATTTTACTAATAATTGCATTCCATAAATATGTTTTTCCTGTACCGCCATAGCCATATATAAAGAATAAATTATTTTGTTTATTTTCAATTGCTTCTAGAATTTGATTATAAATAAATTGTTGTTCTTAATTTAGATTTTGTACTAAGTTAAAATTTTTGTCTTTCAATTTATCTTTATTGTAATGAAGTTTTTCTCTTAAAAGATTATTATTTAAATCTTCAATTAATGATCCAGTTGGAAGTGGAAGATTATAACGTGATAAAGAAGATGAATTTAAATTTAACAGTTTTTTTAATTCATACAATACGAAATTATATAATTCATTTTCAGGAATTTCAAATTTTGGGTTGTTAAATAAGACTTTTACTTTGTATAAAATATCATCGTACATTAATTTCCAATATTTTTATAAAAATTTTATTGGATCAGAAATATTGCAAAATAACAGTATTGTAATAAAAAGTTGACGAAGTTAAATAGAAGTTGACCAAAATAATGCTTCTTCGATTGATTCGTCCCATTCTTTATCATCTCTTAATAAACCTAGTACATGACAAGCTGTTTGATTTGTGAGATAAATAATATTATTTACTATTCGAAGTGATTCATAACTTGTTGAACCTTTTTGATGATTTAATAATATTATTAAGTAGTATAATTCAACGAAACTTGGATGAATAATAAAATGTTCTGTAACGACCCGCCTAGCACAGGCCGTTACCTTACATACATACATACTTACATACATACATACATATATACTTAGCAAAACACAGCAGAATTTTTTTTTATACACTAATTATAAACATGCAGCTTATAAAATATGTCTTAATTAAAATATTCACATAATAGAAGTACTTAAAGATCAAAACGCG
>JAFMPE010159375.1:0-19767 GCA_024759925.1 Ficus religiosa
ATAATATATTCATATTATAATATAATATATATCTAATATATATTATCGTATATGTATATGCGCCGTACAAAGGAAACCTAAACATTCGTTTGGATCAATGGCTAGAGTTAAATTTTTTATTTGGAATTAATTGATTTGTTAAAAAATAATTATAATTTTTATTGATTTTTTAGAAAAAGACAAAAATCCAATAAAAAAATTCAGTTTAGTTGGAGTCAAGCTAACGTGTCAAACAAAGCCTAATTTAGGGTCCGTTTGGTAAAATAATTTGAGTTAAAATTTTTAAGTTTGAGTTGGTTGACTTTTTAAAAATTAGTTATAATTTTTATTGACTTTTCAGGAAAAAAAAAACTGAGATAAAAAACAAGTTTAAAATGTAAAACCAAACAGGCTATAAGTTTCCTTATTTCCTTTTTTTTTTTAATTTATAGTTATAAATTATAAATACATAACACATATAAATATATCATTTATATAAATATATATTATATATAATCCGGAAAGAGGGGAACGGTTTTCCTTCTTTCCCTTTCTCTTATATATATATATATATTGATATATATATTTTAAATATTTAATTTAAATATAAATATTCATAATCTCATAAAATAGGGAATTAACAGATATCAATTTGTATATTGATGGGTCTCAAGTAGTAGACGTATACAAATTGGGTCTCACTCATTGTGTCATCCAATTTTAGCATTTAAATAATTTTCATTATTTAAATGACATAATTAATTCATATTTAATTGTTTGGGTAACAAATAAATATTTGTGATAATAAAATAATAATTCAGGATTAAGATCATTATATATGACCATCGATTGACGTGATTAGAATCTACTATACTTAACGGAAATTATCAACAATTCATATTGCGTTGCGTCCCCGTCCTACATAATCATATTATGTGTAATGCACTCATTAGATGTCTCGTTACACTAACAGTTCAGATAAGACCATTCCATTTTTAATGATAATGGCATCCACTAGTGATATTCAATTAAAGTATACTTTAGTTGATTAATCAATTAAATAATTGATTATTTATCACAGACCATTTTAATTATCATTCTTAAATATTATCCTTTAATATATAATACTTATTTGCTAGCTATTGCTGAAAACTTGGGTTCACCCAAGTGGAATAAACAATGGGTTGACAACATTTTTTTATGGGAATATTCCATTCTAGTGTTTTCGCGGTTGGATGATATATGTTTTGGTCTCTTCAGTCGTATTTATTAGTTTATCACTTGAGGTACTTAACCATAGTGTAGCGTTTTTCTCATTTGTGTTATAATTATTTATTTAAAATAAAAATGATGGTATTTTTGCCTTGTGTTTTGTTAGTATTTTTTGTGTTTATTTAATAAAAAACAGAGGTAATCTTTTCACACTATCATATTCTTTTCGTATCCAATCCACTAGAATTAATTCTATGCAATATTGGGGGTGATCTTTTTGCTATAGGTCTCTTGTTCCTGATCGATCGGAGTTTTCCATCGATTATAGCGGTATTATTGAAAAAGTCATCTATACGCTCGATGATTGATGTGCCTTTTCAATTTCCTATTGTTGGATTTCGGGACATGTTTTACCCTCTTGTGTGTTTCATTAGAATTTATCAGTGGAACTAATTTGCAATTAGGGTTAAGTTTTCTTGTATTATAAGGTCATGCAATGTATTGGTGTTTGTATTTTATTGATTTGAAATACAATTATCCTTTTCAAAAAAAAAAAGTAAAATTAAATAAATTAATGTTAACAATATTTACCTATAAAATAAACTAAATATAACAATATTTACCTATATTTACATTGTATAAAGGTCTGTTAAATAAGTATTGTAACAGTTGTAAAAGATAAAATCTACAATACATTTATGTTGAGAGTCGATTCGGCGCCTATAGGTAGTGTGATCCATCATTTAAAGTTGATCAAGCATGTTTTATGCATGAATGGGAAGATAAAGTTTAGAAAATAAATGGAGACACAATATTTTTATAGAGATTCACTCTTAATGTGTGAGCTAGTCATTTATGGTGGTTTTGGGAGATTTCTACTATAGTAGATAAATTGTTACAATAAATGTTGTAGAAGCATGCGAATGGGAGGAGAGAAGCTTGGGAATTCGTATTACAATGAGAAATTATAGAAAACAGAAAAACAACAACCCAAGAATGTAGTAAATGTCGATGAATGCTGATGAAAGTCAAAAGATATCCTTTTGACAATCTGAGTTGACATGTGTATTGTGAAAATGAGATACGAATATTGATATCAACACCAATAATTCATATTTCTAAATATTATATCCCATTAAAATCGAGAAATTGTAGAAAAATTTTGTTATTTATTTTAAATATTATAAAATCTTGCCGTTTATTTTAATTATTTATATGAAAATTCTATTTACTTTTTCCTTCCATTAAAATCACATAAAAAATATACATATAACATATAAATTTTTTGAAAAATAAAATAAAATATTCAAAATTCCCTTACAAAATTCTTAAAAAAAAAAAAAAAAAAACCCACCCATGAACGAAACCATTATTTAATCAAGTTAAAGAAACAAAATAAAATTTCCTTACAGAACTCTTTTACGGAAAGGACTACTGTAGCAATATTTTTAATAATTTATGATCATTTTAGCTATGAGAAAAGAAAAAGGAATGCCCTTTAAATATTGAAATGTTACTATAAAAATCACTTATGTTAAGTTTTAAACGAATCCGTTAGTAATTTGGTAAAAAAATGATGCTAGCCAACGGATTATATCCAAAAATCAATATAAATGACTATTGTAATAACATTTTAATAATATAGGAACATTCCAATTACGAAAAAAAAGTTCAAGAACTAAACTTGTATAAAGCTAAAAGTTTAAATACCAACATAATAATTTATCCTATTATTTATTATATTATTGACACAAGGGGGGAAAAAAAAAACAAACAAAAAAACAAAACAAACAAACATGTCTTTTTATGATACTTTAGTCGCAGGTTCAAACCTGTAAAGGTGCTTGCGATTGATAATATTGGGGTTAACGGTATATGGGTGCGTACCCATTAAAAATATTAAAAAGGGGTACTTTTTTGAGTTTTATGATTTGCAAACTGAAAATATGTATTTAAAAAAAAAAAGATAATTAGCTAATACTGTTCATTTTTATATGCATATTTTCAATATTTATCTATTAATGATTATCGTTATTTTAGTTATTTGATGTAAATCAGACATGGCGAATTGGTAAATGATTAAAAAAAATGATGATATTTTATCAACATTAAACTTTGGAAAGCTCATTAAATATAATTTTGGATAATCAACATGCTCTTAACTTGCTAATGTGATTTTTTTAAAATGATTTTTCATTTAAATAAAATTTAAATTAAAATATTTAGTCTCTAATTTTATCTATAATATATATAGAAGAGGCAAACATGCATGCTTACTGTTCATGGAGCCAAAATGCACGTTTTGGTTGAAACAAGCATTTCAGCTTCCCGCCTTTTTATTTTATTTTATTTTATTATTTTACACCATCGTGCACTGAAAAACTTATTTATTTATTTATTTTTTAGTCATTCAATTTCTTTTTTTTATTTTATTTTGCTCCAATTATTTTTTTCATTTTAGTCTTTTTTAATTTATTTGTCTATTTCTAACATTTTACTCTTTTAATCTTTTTGGTCTTTTTTTCGTGCTTCATTTTTTTTTTTTAATTCTCAAGTACCTTGTTAATTTTTTTACTTACATTTTTTTTTTCTTGTGCAGAAAAATTTCCTCAAAGAAAGCTCAAAATCAGTTTTCTTTTTTCTTTTTTCATTCCCCCCAATTTTTTCATTTTTGTATTTTAGTCCTTTTTTTATGTATTAGTATATTTTTAATATTTTAATCTTTCTATTTTTTTGATCTTTTTTCATGTCTCTCTCTCCCTCTCTCTCTCTTCAAGTACTTTTTTGATTTTTTTTCATTTTCTTGGTCTATTTTTCACTTATATATTTTTTCTGTTCAAATAAATTTTCATAAATATATTCAATCATATCCACCGTACATATTTTTAAACTAGTATATATAAATATATATATATATATATATTAAATGCCTTAATATTATCAATTTTTTTAATTAATTTCTAGTTTGTTTATTCTACAATTCCCACTAAGATTAGAGATCGTTGGATTATATATCTACTACCTATATATAAATGAGCTACTCTTAACAATACATTGGAGAGCCAATGTGCTCTTTTGTCTGGCCTTCAATGGTCTTCATGTGACAGCCCTAATGGCCACTAGCTATGTGGCATTATTATTATATTTTTATTGTTATTATTATGCTTTGATTTTTTCTTTGCTTTGCTTGTGTCTCTTAATCTATTAACAATATATAAAAGGCTTTTTTATTTTTATTTTTACTTTGTTTATCTATTCTGTACAGGCTATTATATATTATTATGCTTTGTTTTTTTCTTTGCTTTGCTTGTATCTCTTAATCTCATAGCAATATATAAAAGGTTTTTTTATTTTTATTTTTTAGTTTGTTTGTCTATTTTATACACGCTAATGCAATGAAATGAAACTAGTTTACACAAAAGTTAGTCATATATTTTATTGGATCAAAAATTCAAAGTTGCATGCCGCACGGTAGAGTTGCCTTTATCTAACTTTTTGATTGTTATTCCACTGTTGGATTTCTTTAAGGATGATGTATTAATCTTCTTTTCAATTAAAAAGAAAAAAAGACCGTAGTTATCCCTTATCATATTTTAGCCTCACATAAATACTTGATGAGAAAGGAGGGCTAGCTTCAAAGAAAAGGCAACAATCTGTTACGAATCCGAGCCATAAAAGTTCTAGTCGTAAAATCTTTTATCAAAAAAGAAAATACTTGTAAAGTAAGACACTAATTAAAAGAGTGATAAAATTATTATACCTAGTCAAAATGAATGTTTAATTCTAATTACAGACTAGTTCCATATAGAAGTGTAAAAGTGGATTGGACTTATATCAAGTGATCTACGACAAAAAGATCACTTCCAACACTACATAAAACTAACTCTAACGAATTGGATACATATCAATATGAGAGCATAGGGAGACCATTTCTGTTAGTACAAAATAAAAATAAAACTACAATAACGAAATGCAACACCTATTTGACAGAAATAACATCATCTTAACTTTAAACGAACAACTATCAAAAAAAAAAAACCCGACTACAAAAGTAATATCTCCGTTGACAAGTCAGCCAACATGACCAAAGATGTTAGAACGACCCTTCAAATGACGAAGCCTTCCCCACCATCAAAGCTATCACCATTAAGTCCAAAATAACTTCTCTAGAGCCGGGAGTTTGGTGGCCAAATAAGGGATAGCACAGGACTCTAGCTCTAGTGCAAATCAAAGCATACAAGAGAGACAAAGAAGAGTGTTTCAGATTTAGAAGTTCATTTTTAAGGATCTACGAGAGAGAGAAAAAAACATTCACAGATTCAAAAGTTTATTTTTAAGGATCTATGATTTATGTTGTGTTCTTTTTTTTTTTTTTTTTTTGGGAACTTTATAATAGATATTTTTTTATAGATTTAAAATGAAATATAGGATACATTAAATAACTTCTTTTATACTGATAGACTGTTGTTTCTGGTTTATTCCAACTAGTCCAGACATATTGAAAAATTTTTCTATGCAGTTTCAATTGTTTTCCTTTTCCTCTTATCTACTAGTTTCTTTCTTTCTTTATTTTTTTTATTTTTAATTTTAAATTACGGCTGGAGATTTAAACTCTACGTTATTAGTGGATCAGATCATTCTTGTAACCACATTAGTTCAATACTTTTTAGAGGAATGGAAATTCTTTCGATTGTAATTTAAAGGGGGGGGGGGGGGGGGGGAGGATTTGAGGAAAAATTTGTCCCAACAAAGTAGCATAAACTGTATGACCAATTCTTTACTTTTAATGTTTTTTATTTCACTATATATCTAACCAAAAATATTTCGGTCTCTAAATATCTAACTAAAAAATATATATATATATTCTTTGACTGAAATGAATTGACATTAAAATTAATTTACACAAAAGGCAGTTATATGTCATTATTAAGAGCATAGTCATCACAATGTATGACACGAAGGGCATCATATACAAGTAAATCATTTCTATACGAAGATCAGTTATATGTCACTTCCATAAGTCATCTACGAATATTAGTTATACATCACTTCTATAAGTCGTCACTTCTATTACATCAAAGGGACGACACGTTAGAGTCTGCCCTTTACACAATTATGTAATTGTTTTACATCCCACATGTGGTTCTTCTTCTCCTAATAAATTTCTTTTAATGGTTTTCGACGTTGATGTGACAAGATAGGATGGCTGGCTGCAAACAAACTTGTTCTATAAATTAATTGACTAGGAAATATTCTACCAAAAACAAAAAAAAAAGATTAAGAAATGGCAACAACCTACGATAAATCTGAACCACAAAAGTCCCAGGTTTAAAAGCTTTTGTCAAACTTTTAATCACGTATTTTTGGCAAGAAAAAAAGATGACGTTTAATGATGTGTTTGCTAGCTGGCTGCTGAAAAGCTGAGATCCACAAGGCCTTGTGTAATAAACAATTGCGTTGACAACGTCTTTGTTAGGAATATTCCATTCGAGAGTTTTCTAAGTGTGAATTTTTTTTTTTTTTTTGAAATAAAGTGTGAAATTAAATACACCAGTAATATAGATATACACACACACGTGTTTAGAATTTTTACTTAATAATTCGGATTTTTACCCTGAAATTATTATTATTATTTTTTTAACATTGTAAGAGGACAAAACTCCAAATCATAGAGCAATATTCTGAGCAATATTCTCAGACGTGCTCTTTTTAAGGAGTTGGTCCGTCCCGTTTTTATCGGCTGGGGTGGCCCCTACTTCTCTTTTTCACGGGGCTCAGGCGACAGCCTCCTTTTACGGGGCCCAACTCCACCCAGGCCCATTAACTTTTAATTTGAATGGACCATGTCGGACAAACCGTATTTACAGCTCGACTGAAGTAATGAAAATAGACCTACAACAATTGTTACATATTTTTTAGACCAAGCCAGGGTAGCTCAGTATGTGTAGATAGTAATACCACCTTCTCCCAATACGAAAAAAAAAAAAGCAGGTGCATAATTCTTCCGAAACCATGGATACTTTCTGATAACTTCAATCCGAATTCGCTGTTTCAACAGAGAAATCAGTTTTTGGGGAAATAAATGTGACGAGCGTCAAACCAATCCTTATAGTAGTGGAAGGTGGAGTTAAATACTCACAGTTTTTGGATTGGGATCAAGTATCTTGTGTATCATTGACTTCGCTCCAAGAGAAAACCAAACTGGACTCGAAAATTTAGCCGCGTTTATCTGCAAGTATGCAGAAGGACCGTTGGCAGCTCAAGAGTCCAAAATGTTCATCCATACAGATTTAATCCAACTAGAAAAGCTCCCATTAAAAATTAAAAAAAATAAAAAAACTGCTGAAGGCTAAACTCAATACACGCCACGTTCAACATTCTCCAAGCATGTCCGAGAAAACACCGGACAAGGAAATTAACAAATCATGACAGAGAAAAGAAGAAAATAGTTTTTAAAAAAAGGTTTCGTGGAACACGTTTGTGAACGGACGTGCCTCAATAAAGGAACCGACCATGTTAGCATCACTGTTCAAAAAGAACAGAATCAAAGCATTTTACAAATCCAAAGTGTCTGTAATACCAAGAAGATTTCTAAGTCTGAACAATGGTAGCAGACCTTTCTGTATGGAGTGGGAAGATCGATCTCATCAAATGGGAGATACGCAGCCATTTGATGAGACGAAAAGGATGACGAAAACCATGACGCCACATGACCACACATTGGCAGCTGCACCATGGTTGCCAAGGACCTGTTTGGCAGTAGTTTAGTTCTAGAGATTCAAATGCATAAACAAACAGCAAGGTCTTATGTTTTTTTTCTACAATAATAGAGAATAGGCATAAAATATAGTTTTCCAGATTCATCAAATGATTCAGTGCAACTTTTGAATTTGCAAAAGATAAGGACGCATCTAAAATGTATTTGTGACTAGATTTTTAAGAAGTTTATGCGACAATTAAAAAAAAAAAAAAAAAAGAAAAAACCAACATATGCAAACAGTCATGAAAGATCAGGAGACACGCTATCAGTGAATCACTCACTGAATTCCCTAATTTGGTAGCCCCTTACAGAACTCTACAAAGCAAGATAGCATCCTGTAGTGTAGTTATGCAGTAATTAGTGGCACTGTATTTATTTTCCCTTTTGCACTCAAATTCCGCTTAGACTACATACCAAATTTCATTTTATTTTTCTATCAATGGCTTTAGAATTTTTCCATCCACGGCTTGTTTCCTAATTTGAGGAACGAGTAAAGTGGAATTAATAGTACCAAGATCGGACCTTCGTAGAGCAAGAAAGCAAGAGAATCTGGTCTCCAAATTTGAGCAAATTTTCCAAAATGACCTAGCAGTAACTGTTCTATAGAAATGCATCTTGGCAGTAAAAAATTCTACAGAATTCCAAACGGCGTGAAGCACATAAATAAGTTGAAAATGTACCTCCGGTGCAACGTAGTCTGGGGCACTGCACTTAAACCAAAGTCGGAAACTTTCAAATTGCCATAAGAATCAAGGAGGAGATTTTCTGGCTACATGTTACAAGGAAAATAACAAGAGATTAATTGGGATTAAAAAAAAAAATCTCAGTGAAATCACATTTTTCAGATCAAATTTATAGTGCAGAATATTGAAAAATTATGTGCACCTTCAAATCTCTGGGGCATACACCCTTACGATGACAATGAGCAACTGCATATATAAGCTGTTGAAAGTATCGAATTGATTCGTGTTCGGGAAGCTTTCCTTTCCTTTCCTTGGTGAACCAGGAATCCAATTCTCAGATGAAGTTCCAGTATGATAGAGATTAACTTGTTGTTATCTAACTGCTTTATCTAAAAAATGGTCACCCCTTAAAGATTCTCCAACCAGGCAAATAAACACGTAAATTTATCACTCCTGATGACATAAAAGACAGAGAACCTTACAATTTTGTCAAATAATTCTCCTCCAGTTACAAACTCAAGAATTATGTATATCTTGGTCCGGTTAGACAAAACCTGTAACTCGGAAAGCAGTACAAAAAAGGATTCAGTGGCATAGGTATTCTAATTTCCCCAAAATTAAACAAAAATGATGGTATAAAAAGTCCAATACTTTACAGAATTTTTGGCTTAAGAATTCTAATTCTCTGTTTTTCTCATATCATCGTCATTTTCTTCCCCATTTTCTTCCGAAAATTCCTAGAAAAGATTGTACCGCATGCAAAAGATGATGAAACACAAACAAAATTCTTTCAGAACCAAAAACAATCTTATCTGCCAGTTTTGCTGCTATTCTCAGCAATCGAATACCGACAAAGATCGTGAAATCGGGAACCAAATTGCAAGTGAAGATTCCAAATTAATCACAATCTAAAATCCAAAAAAAAAAAAAAGTAAAAAATAAATTAAAGCGTAAGATATTGAAGAGAAAATTCCTCACCGGAAAAGCGAGAGTACTCGTCAGGAAGACTGGGTGTTTGATCAAAAGCTTGTGAGAGTTCCTTTTTTTTTTTTTTTTTTAAAGGACCGAAGACGAAATTCTATTGAATCAAAATCGTTCTCTTTGGCATAATAGAAATGGAGTCAAAATTTAACGAAACAACAATCATAAAATTGATATTTTTAAGAATTTCTTTCCCACAAATCAAGTTTACATATTACCATCACCTAAATTTTGAGAACAAAAACAAAATATATATATATATATATATAGCAAAGTACAAAGAAACTGTTATTCAGCTATACATACATGGCTTCAATTTCAACCAAAAAAAAAAAAAAAAAGCAACAAGAAGCAGAGAACACTCTTAAACAAACAACACAACCAGATTTGATGCCACAAGCAACCAGATTTTTACAATCTCACAGTTCCGTCACCGTCAACAAAATCACCAAACCTGGAAAGCACCTTTCGTTTGAAGCATAAACAACTTGATAGCTAAATATTATTTAAAAAAAAAAAAAAACACGCATAGTACTAATCTACCGATCAAATTGTTTTCTCACTTTTCCAATAGGCCAAAAACAAAGACAAGAAATTAGATGAGTTTCTGTTTACATGTTCTTAAGGATGTCTAAAAGCAGTTTACCCTGTTCATTAATCAACTCTGTCTTCCTCAAGAAACACTCAACTTCGACAATCTGTAACTTTTTCCACTTCCTGTCCAGCCCCTCCAACACGGAACTTTCCATCAATGGCATCATCTTCGAAATCCCCTGAATACTTTCATCCCTTGAGCAAAATCCCAGAGACTTATACAAGTAAGGGTACTTTTCGGATAACTTTCCGGTTGCAGTTGTCTTGGTCAGGGTCTTAGGCGTGGTCGGAATCGGAATCGGAATCGGAGTCGGAATCGACTCCTCCTTATTGCTCATCGACTCATCCTTCTCGTCGGTTCCCCAAATCTTCTTGGAGAGCTGAAAGGACCGGAGCTCGTGCGGCTTCGGAAAGATGGGGTCTTCGTCGTGGTCCTCGATCTTCGAAGCGTTGTTAAGGTACTTCTTCTTCAGCCTCCGTATCTTCTCGGACAGCTTGTACTTGGTAATGTCGGGGTTCAGCTTCTCCTTGATGAAGTCGTGAAAAGCTCCCATGTCGGCGTTGGGATCGGTCCCCTTCTTGGCCTTGTAATGGGACATCCCCTTCAGGACGGCAATCTCGTCTTCCTCACTCCACATGACCACCGCCACTCCCGACGCCTTCTTTGGATCCTCGGCGACGGCGACCTTCCTCTTCTTCTTCTTCGAGGAGTCCTTCTCGTCGGGCTCTCTCTCGCGCTTGTTGGTGGGCTCGGCAGGGGCTTTCTTCTTGAGCTTGGACATTGACACGGTGGGCTCAACCGTGAAGCCCGCAAGAGACGGCGACCGTGGTGGGCTGTTGTCGGAATCGTTGGGCCTCGAAACCGTCGGGTTCTTCTTCTTCATTGGAGATTTCACCTTCTCATCCTCCTCCATGTCTTTTTCTTCTTCTTCTTCTTCTTCTTCTTCTTCGTCAATGTCGTCACCGGATTTCTCAAAGCCGTTTTCGCTGCCGGTTTTCTCTTCAACTTGTACTTGTTCTTCTTCTTCTTCTTCTTCTTCGCTGTCGACGGCGTCGGATTCCGATAAGTCATCGTCGGAAGAGGAATCGTACGGTGCGGGCTGCTCCAGAAGGCGTTTCGCAGCCATTGAAGAAAGCCAAACAGAGTGTATGCGACTTGAGTAAGCAAAAGAGGGGGTTTCTTCGGAAGAAACGAAGAAATTGAGTTTTTTGCTCTGGTTGTGGGTGGTGGGAAAGGTCTGGTGTTTTTATTCAACAAGCCAAACAAACAGAGACTGTGTGTGAGAGTCTGGGAGAGAGTGAGAGACTTTTTTCTTTCTTTTTTCTTTCTTTTTTTTTCCTTGAAGAGAGAGAGAGTGTGACTTGAGTAAGCGAACTCGAGTTTTAAGGTTGTGGGAGGCGTGTTACGGTCGGAGTTGGAATAAGACGAGCCCCGTAAGTTCCGCTAGCCAGTATTTAATTTATGCAAAAGAGCTATTTTTAGACATTTTTTTTTATAAAATAAACATTTTTAAATTTATTTGTTCGATAATTAATGTGAGATTATTAAAGAATGATATTTCCTTTTCAATATTTTTAATTTCCTTCTTTGATTCTGCCTATAAATATGAAAATCTCCTCAACTTAAGGAATCAAATTTTAAGAAGTTTTTAGTTATTTAAATATCAATTTCAAATTAATTCTTTAAAAAATTTTCAAACTAATTACGTATTTTAAGCAATTTTTAAGGGAGGAAATTTTTTTCCATTTTAAGTTATGTGATAGCACTTTTTTTTCGTATATGCGGAACTTATTGGTTTTTTAATTATTTTTTCGGTCATATTTTAGAAAGGACACTTCTTATACTATGATGGAATATGTTATACCCACAAAAAAAATAACGGAGTACGTTTTCTTTAATAGTGATTTTTTTTTCTTTTTTTGCTTTTGAAAAAAAAAAAAAAAAAACTAGACTAAACTAAACTTGCATTTGATTTACGGTTGAAGATGAAAATTTTAAGTTAGAATTGGTTGACTTTTCAAATACAAATTATAAATTTTATTGACTTTTAGAAAAAAAACAAAAAAAACAAAAACAAAAATTAAGATGAAAAATTACAGTTTAATTAAAGTTAAATTTAAATACCAAACAAAGTGTTGGGATCAATATATGCCCTAAGGATAGAAAATCAATTCTAGGGATTTTCTGTAAATATGACTTTTTGATATTAATAAAAAGAGATTATTCATATTTAATAAGTTGTGCCATATTTACTTTCAATTGTTGATTGTATGATTATTTTGAGCAAATATAAAATACTCTTAGACTGTTGGTAATATATCGGATTACCATATGTATACGAGGTATACATAGAAGATGTGACAATTTGATAACAATTTAAATAAATGGTCCGCAATTGATAGAATAAGATTTGAGGATCTTATTCATGATAAAATTGTAAAGGTTGTCTACTTCCTTGAAGGGATGGGTCTTGACCATCGGATAGGTTTCGAGTAGAAACTTTAATGTATACTAGTATTGAGGTATGACATTGGACTGGACCTAAGGTGTTAATTGATTCAGTTTAATAATTTCGTTTATAAGAATCAATGACGCTTTGATTATCATCCTACATTAATCTTAATCCTAAAATAAATAATTGAGTTCACATCCATGACTTATGCACTTTAATCCACTATATGTGAGAGACTGATATTTGATGGTCAATATACTTGTATTTTGGGTGTGACTTATGGATGGAGAAATCAAGATTCATAGATACGGAATCCATAGCTATCTTAACGATAATACATGTTATCTACTTAAAGGCATTATTCGGGAATTGAAAGATAATATAACAAGATCTTGACCATCGCTTTACTTTGTGTTTTCTGATAGTTTATCAATTATATGGCTTTATAATTGGTAGTTCTTTCAATGGAGAATAATTGAACTTTTAAGTTAAAATGATTGAAAATGTAAAACGGAAAAAGTCCTTAATTCAATCATGGATAACATATGGGGATTAAACAAGTGCTGAATAAATCATGAAAGAAACACTGCGTTAGAGAGTTTTCGTAATACGGTATGTAAACGGGAGTTTAGATTCAGACTTTTAGTATATGTATATACTAAAAAAAATTTATAGAAGATTATGTATATGTATATGTACTTATATGTAATGAGAAATGAAAACGGTAATAGAAATTTAAAAAAAAAAAAAAAAGGGCAAAAGCATAAAAAAATAAATGAGAGAAGTAAAAGAAAAGGATTAAAAAAAAAAAAGCGTGAAAGCAAAAAACAAAAGAAAAAAAACAACAGGTTGACACGTGACTGAAGAAGAGAGGGCATTATTGACTTTTTGATATATGTTTTTTGTTATAATATATATTATGTTATATTATTATTATTATTAAGATAAAATTACTGTATCGCTGGTTCTTACAATTTAGTTTTATAGTCTCGAGAAACTTGAGTAGCCCATATCAAGCCACTCCACTTTCGAGACCTCATTTCATTTCAGCCTTTTATCTTTTTTTTTTTTTTTTTTTAATTGATCTTTGTTTGTTTTTCTTTTTCTGGTTAGGAAAGCAGACACTGATCTTTGATTTTTTTTTTTTTTGTGAGGGGGGGGGGGGGGGGGGGTGTAATTCTAGGGGCTTGAGTGCAATTTGCAAAATAAACAGTAGTTTGAAATTAGCTTGGTTGTTTCCTTAAAAAACATCATATTGGTAAACATAGTTAACATAAAGAAATCGTAAACAATTTTTTTTTAATGGAATTGTAAACCATTTTGATTAGCACAAAAAAAAAAAAAAGAGTCAAAAAAATAATAAGATCTCAGTATCCTTTCTGTAATATAAAAAAAAAAAAACTTATTGATTTTTTCCTCTTTACTTACGCACATGTAAACATAATATCTATTCATATACGCTCGAAGGCTTTTGAATGTGCATCGTGTGATTTTCTTTTTTTTTTTTTTAATGAAATTAAATTATTTATCTTGAAATGTAAGGACAAAAAGTTCATACAAACTTTCAAAAGACTCAATATTTCTTTGTTTCTTTTTTTTTTTTTTTTGTTTTAAGAGAGTAAATTACTAATTAATACAATTATGGATTGTAGTCATTCATCAAATTACGTTAAACTATCACTTTACTGCTTTTCAAAAAAAAAAAATCTCATTATTGATTTTTTTTTTTCATGTAGTCAAAAGTAATATACATGTACATCTTTATTAGTTTGATTACAGCCTACAAAAAGCTAAAATGTTTTTGAACCTTAAACTAAATTTATATAATCAAAGTTTTCGGTCTTTTTTTTTTCGGTCTTTTTTTTTTTTTGAATGAAAATCCATTGACATTAATAAAGATTTACAAACTGAACTAATATTCAATAATAGTTTTTTGTACCATTGTAAAATATTATTCAATAAAATTCTTGAATATTTATACAGAACATGCTTTATGGTATCATTTTGAATCATCTTATGCTTCAGAATTTACTTTATATAATAATGTAACGTATTATCTTCTTAATTAATAGGAATTTAAAACACAAATGGGCCGCAGGCATATCACGGTACTTGTAGTCTAAAACATGGAGACACATTTGGATTCATCAAACAAAAACGAAATTCTAAAGAATCTATAACTAAATATAGAAAGCATTTTCGTATAAAATGGTCTATTTTGGACGAAAATATTTTGTATTTACTTTTTAATCCTTTAAATTTTTTTTATTATTTAGGCCCAATTTTGTTTTAATTTTTTATAATTTAATTTTTTTATTCCTTCGATTTTCTTTTTTTTTTTTAATTTTGGCCCAATTTTTTGTTTTTAGTCCTTTTTTTTGCATTGGACAAAAATCTATTGTATTGCTTTTTAGTCCTTTGATTTTCTTTTTTTTTATTTTGAACCCATTTTTTACAATATAATCGTTTTCCGTACTGATCATTTCTTTTTTCTATTTTAGTCCTTTACATATATATTTTGTATTTTTTCATTCCTCTAATAATATATAAAAAGTGGACCTATTTTTTAAATTCCTATTTTAAATTTTCTATATGTAGATAAAATTTTTCAAATGCCACAGTACATGCTTTAAGACTAGAATCTAACAACATATAAAAAGTGTCAACACTTCTTACCATTCACCAACCTTCAACCAAAACGCTTTTTTTGGTTGAAACGAGCGTTTTGGTTGGATGTCTTTTATTTTTTATTTTTATTTTTATTTTTTTTATTTTGTGGATTTTCCTTTTTCTTTGTTTTTGCACTTTTTCTTTAAAATCTTATGTACTTTTTATTTTAAATATGTATAACAAAATATTTAATTATAAAATAATGTTCTTCAAATACTGTCCTCGGTCAAAATTTTTCTAAATGTCCTATTAAATTTCTTTTGACGAATATGTCTTTATTTAAATACTATTTTCTTTCTCATTTATTTTAGTTAACTTTTTATATAACTATTTTGTTTGCTTGTCATTCAAACATTTTGTTCATTTATTTTTATCATTTTATGGTTTTTTTTTTTTTGGTTATTTTTCCTAAAACCTTACACTTTCTCCTTTCTGTTTACCCCTCTTTCAATAATTATTTTTAATATATTATCACTTTTTGCTTCTATTTTTCTCATTATAGTTTCTTTACTTTCTTTTAATTTTGTTCATTATTCAACTACATCTTAACAAAGGACTTTTTATTTATAATTTATTTATATCAAAATGATTTGTTTTCCCCTCCAACACATCATTATTTAAAGATCCTTTTTACGATATCCAAAAAAAAAAAAAAAAAGCGTACAGAACACACTCTAGTATATATATGGATATATATATATATATATCTCTGTCTCTCCGCAATCACATAATAAGATGTACGTAATTACCACAAATAGGGAGAGACAGAGAGAGAGAGAGAGGACGGGGTAGGTTTTTTTCTTAAGTAAGTGTATGCAAATGAAAAATATAATAAAAATTGAAACCACTTTAATATATATATAGATATATATAAATATATGCAATCACATGGTAAGTTGAATGTAATTACCGCAAATAGGATGACCCTGATATGGAGCGTGCACGCGGGGATAAACGTGTATCCCCAAACTTTCTTTCTGAAAATCTGTCTGTCAGACCAGCCCCAAACTTTCCTTCCCCATGAAAATCAAACCCCACCCCCTCTATGTTCTTTACTTTTAATATTCTCCTCGTTTATTGCACTGCCACTGATTCCTTTGTTTCACTTATTTTATATATATATATATATATATTTCTAACACTCTCTCTTATATTACTTTTAAATTTCTCTTTTTAGATTAGAAGTTCTACAGATCTTTCTCGGTGGGAGGGAGGAGAATAACAGTGAAAGTTGGATAACAAAATCTTGCTTAAACGGGTCATTAGAGCCACCAATATTGTCAGTTATTATTAAAAAAAATAAAATAAAATAATATAGTGTGTTATAAAAATTTCTAATAGTCTTTTGGCCTTGGAGAATACAACGCTTGCACTCATATATGTATATTGCTGATTGATGGTAATTGATCAAATCTTGACCGTCCATTTTCTTGTGTGATTGATGGTAGTCTCAATCTTCTCACCTCCACCATCCAACGAATCAACCAACCATTTCATGTTTGATATTCCCTTCTTGTGACTCCCTCCGTTAATTTGTCCCTTCTCATCATCTCTTTCTCTTTGATTTTTTTCACTTCACATCTTCTACAGAATTTCAGACTTTTACATACAATATAAGAATATCTAGTTTATTAAGAAAAGAAGAAGGGCCAGGAAATTTGTAACAAAATAAAAGTTGTAATAAAACTCATAGATTAATTGAAATTAAAAACAAAAAAAATTGATTCTCAATATTCATTGTCTACTTAATGAAATAAAATCTTAAATAGGCAGTTGCTTGACCTGCTATATCAAGTAAACAAAAATGTCATATCATCAAATGTAATTAACACATTGTAGATTACTTGACCTGACACATTTTTGTATACTCTTTTTATACATCTACTTAAACCAAAAGGTCCAAACGCACGCATATTCAATTATTTCCTTGATTAAATAGGTCAATGTTTAATTTATAATGGACTTGATTAGATTATTGTTATTTGTTTAACAATTGGGAGTGAGGAATGTGAAGAATATTTTTTAAATCACTTTTCTCTTTAATAATAGTTTTGTTCATGAGAAATTTTGTAACAATAGATTTTATTAGAAATTTAAGGTGAAATGAGTAAATAGAAGGGTGTCAATAGAAATGTTTTTTTAAATATTATATAAAAAGGATGTGCTTAAAAATTGCTTTGTAACATTTACATCAGCTAGAAATGATGATAATAACTTTTTACATTGATTAGAGAAGAAATACGTCAAAACAATTAACCATAGACTTGCCGTAATGAAATGTTTACAAGAAATTTTTTATGAAAATATAACAAAATAAAAAAAAAGGAAATTAAAATTAAGAAGGAAACAAATTCTATTCAATTATGGGATTTTGATTTCAAATATTCAATTTTCCACCTAGAAGTAAAAATAATCTTTTAATTAATATTTAAGATATTAATGGAGGGTATATTGCCACCCATTATCCACTTTTTTTACAGCCTAATTTAATAATTATGTTATTCCTTGATTATCTAAAATTAAATTATGGATTATGGATTCTAAACGACTAGAATCTTCCTCTAATGCCAACACTGATGTACTTTGGTGGAAAAAGTTGTAGAGATTGCCGATTCCTCCCAAAGTCCGGTTGTTCATTTGGCGTGCCCTCCATGAGATTCTACCGACGATATTTTCTTTGCGTTATAGAGGCATTGATTGTGACTTAGTTTGTCCTAGATGTAAAGACAAGATGAAGACAACTTCTCATGCGATTTTAGATTGTCTGATGTCGCAAGCGGTTTGGAAGTTCTCTCGGTTCTAGAAAGTGGTTGAGAATAGGAAGAGAGAGAGGAGAAGAGAGAGAAAGGGGAAGAGAGAGGGGGGTGCCGGCAGGGGAGGGGGCGGCCGGGGCTGGGGCCGGTGGTGGGGGGGTCGGGGGTGGGTCGCCGACGTCGAGGTTTAGTTGCCGATGTCTCTTGCCGGCGGCGGGAAGGTCACTGGTAACGGAGAAGACTTTGGGTGAGAAGCGTAATATAAGGTAAATTGTATGATAACTATGGTATACCAATAACATTTCAACCGTTCGATTAAATATCTACGACCCAAAAAATAGATGTACCGGTAGAGACCCTCACACATTCTCTCTAAAATAAGTTATATCTTTTGTTTCTCTTCATTTATTTACCAGAAATGAAGTAAAAGCTCTGCCAAAAACAACAGCTTTTGTTGTTGTCAAGAGGAAGGAAGGAAGGATGGTTGCATATATAAGCCACAAATCAACCACCATTGCAAATATGACCTCCATTCTAACTAGTTTATTATTTTTATTATTTTTAATTCAATTTTTATGCAAAAGACCAAAAGCCCTTAAGTTATCCCCTGCCTACCTAACTCATAACTTGCTACTGGTTTTCTGGACCGGCATGACCGGTCCTGGTCAGGCCGGTCCAGAAAACTAGCTAGCACCCTTGTACTTGTTTTGGTATAGTAATTGAAAAAAAAAAAAAAAAAAAAAAGGAAACATTCCGGACCGGTCAGGAGAAAGTTTTCATGCCGGTCCAGAAAACCTAAAAGGTGTGGTGATCAAAAAAACAAAGGAGAACACCCCGGTCCGGAGGAAATTTTTCCGGACCGGCATGACCGGTTAGGCCGGTCATGCCGGTCCAGAGGAAATTTTTCTAGATCGGCTTGATCGGTTAGGCCTGTTATGCCGGTTCAGAAAACCCGAAAGGTGTGGTGATCAAAAAAACAAAAGAGAACACCTCGGTCCTGAGGAAATTTTTCCGGACCGGCTTCACCGGTTAGGCCGGTCCGGAAAACCCGAAAGGTGTGGTGATAAAAAAAAAAAAACAAAGGAAAACACCCCGGTTCGGAGGAAATTTTTCTGGACCGGCTTGACTGGTTAGGCCTGTCATGCTGGTCCGGAAAACCCGAAAGTGTGGTGATCAAAAAAAAAATGAGAACACCCCGGTCCAGAAAAATTTTTCGAGACTGGCTTTACCGGTTAGGCCGGTCATGCCGGTCCGGAAAACCCAAAAGGTGTGGTGATAAAAAAAACAAAGAAGAACACCCCGATTCGGAGGAAATATTTCCGGACCGGCGTGACCGATTAGGCCATTCATGCGCCGGTCCGGAAAACCCGAAAGGTGTGGTGATAAAAAAAACAAAGGAGAACACCCCGATTCGGAGGAAATATTTCCGGATCAGCGTGACCTGTTAGGCCGTTCATGCGCTGGTCCGGAAAACCCGAAAGGTGTGGTGATCAAAAAAACAAAGGAGAACACCTCGGTCCTGAGGAAATTTTTCCGGACCGGCTTCACCGGTTAGGCCGGTCCGGAAAACCCGAAAGGTGTGATGTGTTGGAAAAATCGGATCTGGTATCAGAGTTACGGCGCAGCGGAAGTTTTAAAATTTTTATGCCGTTTCCGGAAAAGAAGCTCATGATGCATATAAC
>JAFMPE010159485.1:3655-13810 GCA_024759925.1 Ficus religiosa
ATTCCAACATTGTTACAAGAGGATCCTTTAGAAACCCTTGGAAATCTATATCTCATGGTCTTCATGTTTTTCTTGACGGTATCTCATGGAAAGTGGGTGTGGGGAATAGGATCTTGATTTGGAAAGATAAGTGGTGTGGTAACCAATCATTTGATTCTTCTTTCCGTAGGTTATTCTCTCTTTCTGCCATTCCTAATGCTTTCATTTCAGATATTTTTTACTTGAATGGTAATAATGACTCAAATTGGAATTTTGGGTTTAGAAGGGGTCTAAATGATAGGGAAACAGAGGAGTTGAGTTCCTTGGTGCAATTATAAAATTCTCTCTCTCTTAATTCTGTCCCCTGATTGTAGAATTTGGGTGGGCAATAATTTGGGGTTTTCTTGTAAGTCATTGTTTGAGTCACTAGTCGGAATGGAGGGTTGTCCAAATTTTGAACCTTTTCGATTTACTTGGAAATCTGGTGTTCCCTATAGGATTAAACTATTTGCTTGGTTGGTTTTTCATGGAAAATTAAACACTTGTGACTTGGTTCAGAGAAGAAATCCTCATTTGGCTCTTTCACCTTCCTGTTGTGTGATGTGTAAAGAAGAGGGAGAAACTTTGGATCATTTGATGCTTCACTGCAAGGTGGCTAGAGGATTGTGGCAAAAGGTATCAACTGAAGCAGGTATTCTTTGGGCGTTCCCGGCTAATTGTCGATCTATGATGATCGAAGAGATGGTGGGTTTGGGCTCCAATAAGATGGTTAATGCGCTTTGGAAGTGTCTGGTGCTTGCTGTGCAGTGGAATATATGGACTGAAAGGAATTCAAGAATTTTCGAGGAAAAAGAAAAGGAGGTGGACGATATATTTGAAAAGGCAAACTTTTCATCTTCGTTATGGCCATCGATGGATAAAGCTTTGAAGAATATTCCTTTTTCTCTGATTGCGCTAAACTGGAAGGATGTGATAGGAAATTAACTAGAATGGGATAGTTACAATCTGTCATAGTTGACTTTTGTTGTGGTTATTATCATTGTCTAGTTTTTGTTTTAGTCTTGTCACTTTGGTTCTGCTTCTGTCCTAATTTATGAGGATACCTTATCCTCATTCCCTTGTAATTGATTTATATATCAATGAAAGGGGTTTTTCTTAAAAAAAAAAAAAAAAAAATGCTTAGAGGAGAGAGAAAGGTACCGTGGTCCGGGAATGGGTAAAAGGAAAGAAGAGGGATGGGGCTGATAACTTTGACTACTAATACACAAACTTGACCTACTAAAATGATTAGTTCTAATACGATTCAAGACTTCTATTTGTTATCTTCAGATTCTTAATGACTCTAGCGTATCAAACTTCAAGAGGACTTTAACAAAAATAAGCAGTGAATACAACCAGAAAGAAGCATAAAATATTACCCAACCCACCCTAAAGTTGTCTACTACAGAGTTACGAGGACTTGAAACCAAGGATTAGCTTTGAGCTTTCAAAATGGTCATGCTTTATTTTCCCAAAACATTTTCTACAGTACAATTACATTGTTGCCCTGGAGTAGGTTTACTAACCAATAGTAGGAATAAAATAGACACTTGAAATCTCTAGCTACTAGGCATCATGTTAAATTCTAATGTTCAAGTAAGCATGCTTAATTACCATTTTTTCTTCTCATTTCGAGGTCTAAAAGGGAGAGAAGTTCTACCACCCTGTCGCCTTCATTATTCGTCCATAAAGATTTATCATACGAATATTATATGTCGAGAAAAACTTTCTTCTAGGACGTTACAATATCGTTGCGCTTTCTTGATGTTCTTCCTCTATGTTAAATGTAAATTATTACTGCATATAGTGTGTGTGTGTGTCTCCGCATGTGCGCTTGTGCACATTTGTATTGTGTGTCATTATTGTGACACGCAAATTGAAATCTGTGATCCACCTATCTTATGCTCGCTTTATTATGGATTTAGATCTATTACTTTATTAGTCTGAGACGTAAATATGATCAAACTTTGTCGTTGGCAATTGATATCAATCTTATTTGACAATTATATTAAATTTTTGACTGCTTATAATGGCAAATTTTGATTGTCCTTAAACTATTGTTCTAACCTATAATATTCACGTGTCTTTTTGCTATATTTAATTATCTCAACATCTTTGACTATCCATTCGGTTACATAGCTTACCGTACAATCTTACAGAAGATAGACCTGCTATACTATAAAGTATGGTCAGTTTTACCCTGCGAAAACATCACTTATGTCGATGCATCGTTTAGCATGTGTACACAATACTTGTCAAATATATCTTGTACTCGAGTAGTTGGTACTCCATTTTCATTAGCTGCAAGTCCTAAAAAATAGTCGTTCGAATTTTTTACGTGAGCTCCAACTGCTCAAATTTGTTTAAGCATATTACTTCCTGGGCTGAGCCTATTTGGGTTCCTCTGAATTTGGCCTTTTTGCAGCTGACCTAGCCTTCGATGATGACGATGATGAAGATGCGGTATGTATCGACTCTTCCATTGTCCAATATTAGGGATAGAAGTGAGTAGATTTTGCATTTTTGTGATTGTGATCTGACTATGAACTATTCCTTGTCATTTTATAGTACGTCGGAGAAGACGATGAAAGCAGCGACGATGAAGGAATGCTTTGTGAGTTTTTTAAGTTCTTAAATTTCTTCCCCAAAAATTGTTTTCATCTGTTTGCAACTTTTGCTTTTCATGCATTCTCAGAACGAATACTTACAATGTTAATTCTTTTCCACTCATCTCCTTTTCATCTGGACACTAGTTTGCTGCTAGCATAGTCCTTTGAATTCAATCGTAAAAGCCCGTCTCTCCGTCTCTAGGAACTTCTCTTCCTGTAACCTCAAAATTCCCCAAAGGGACGAGAACAAAGAGACAGCAGTTGTCGAGATTTTATAGCCTTGGAAACTTGTAGTTTTGGTATATACCATACTTGGTATGGAATTTGAAACCAAATATAACAGACAATATTTGACAATTTACAAATTCATTAGAGAAGCCCAAACGCCAATTTTTTGTTATGATTGCATTGGAGATTCACCAACTCCTAACATGGAATTATAATGTGGTTGCAGATCTCCCTGACCTAGAAAAGGCACGGGGAAACTAGAAAAAAGGCGCACTAACAGGCTTCAACAACCCAGAGACCGAGACCAGATGGAAGAACTCTCTTAGATAATTGATCGGTATGATGGCGAAAGTTCGAGTTAGATAAAATTCCGAAAGTTCTATCAAGACAGACTTTTTTGTATATACATCTACCTCATGCTCTAGAATTTTAACCTTTCATCTTCTGAGTAATGCTCGGTCGTTTCAAGGTTGTAATACTTTGTTTTGCAAATTGGAAATGAACCACCATTGAAACTTTCTGATGAAGTTTTCTCTCGCAAAAATTTGACTTGAAACCAAAACATTCTTTTTAAGTGTAGGTAACAAACGCCACCAGCATGCTTGTTTTACGCTAGTTAATTTGCTTTTGCACAATAACGGACAAACTGCTTCAAAATTATGTTGGACGTTCGTCCGCCTTGTCTACAACTCTTACAGGAATCACCGGAATCGAATCCCACCATTCTTTGAATCGTCGGTTACCTTGGCTGCTCCCCGAGTTCTGGCTGATTTTCGATGTCATAGTGAAAAGATACAATATGGCGCCCATTATAATATACTTGATTGGAATCACTGCTACGATTGTAGCCAGCCCACTTAATGCGATCATCACCATGTCTGCATGCTGCAACCATAAGAATGAGAGAATGCGCAAAAGTGTATGACTCGTAGAGAAACCATACTTTTGGGTTACTGCTAGTCTATTTCTTGATCATTTAACTGGCAAAACTATAATACTGTCCTGACAAAATATTTGTTGCAACCAAAGCAGATTGTTGCACGATTACCTTACGGGTCTTCGAGATGAACAGTGACCGCAATTTCAATAGCATTATGTTTGCCATCTGTACCAACTCATAAACCGTTTGCAATCCATGCTGAGCTGATACCACACTTTCCATTGTGCTCTGGTCAGAAGCTTTACAAACCACTATCTCATTCATCTTCTCACTCATTCTTCTTTGTCTGGCCCGAATCATCTCTACAACCACCCAAAACAAGAAAACCGCCATTGCCTTGCCAGCCCACTCCCTGCATTGAAAAAAAATAATTTATCAAGTACCACTGTCTATTAAGTTTCACTCTTTCTTCCCTAGAAATAAGATGCAACAGCGAAAAGATGAATTACATGTTCGACATGTTGTGGTGACTTGTAATTTACATTCAAATTATGATGCACGAAAATGAAAATGAACTCACTTGTAGACGATTATCAAAGATGCAGCAATCACAACCAGAGTAGTTGCTGGTCTTTCCCACATGAGGATTTGTTGAAACCAAGACACAACATATTTAAGTGGCTTTAGCAGCTCCTACATGCATAAATGAGGTCCAAGAGTGATGAAATATTTCAAGCGAATAGATACGGCTGCAGATCTTTCAAGTGTAATGAAAATGAATGTGCCATGTCTTTTTAATTTTCCTTCCCTTTTCAAAATGGTCATGAAGTAGAATAGCGGGAAAATGAGAATAAAGTTGAAATCAAGTAAATAGATATCCGATGCTTACTATCAAGAGAAAGGTGCTATCAGTTATTCCTTCTTCTTTCAATTCCTCCGTGGTAGCTTTGGCAACCGCAATTTGCTTTTCTTCCTCTCTAGCTTTATTTATAGCACTTTCCAATGACGAGATCCTGTCGACTGGACCTCTTAAGCTTTCTTGGCCAACTTTCTCTACTTCCAGATTTGAGACAATTGATTCTCTAACATTCAACCGCCTAAGTATCAAGCTAGCACAGCATGGATGTCCGCTATTCACCTTCTCGAGACTCTCAGCAAGCTTCTCTAGTACACAGTCTCCTTTTGCAATTTCATCAAACAAGGCAAAGATTAAGAACTTTGTCGGCTCAGGGGGCGATATCCTTAACATTTCTCTTGTTGCATGGAGTCTTATTACACCAAGTATTGTCCTTGCGTGCATCTCCCATGCTTGGATTGGACATTTCACATCGTATGTGGATAAAAACCGGTGCAAAAGCATGATCTCCTTTGTCAATGCGAGCCAATGGTCACGTCTTGTAGAGCTTGTTAGCTCCGGAAACTCCAATACAATTCCCTCTGGTCTGAAAAAATAATTTAAAAAATAAAATGTTCCGAAAATAAGAACATCGAATCTAAGCTGTAACCAACATGCACATGGATTAGTGTGGAGAAAATTATAGCACGCAAATAGGCAACATGGCAATGTGAAATTTCCATTTATCAAAGAATAGCCGGCTTTTCTATTTGTTTCCACATTCAACAAAATTGAAAGAAAGAATAAAGTTCTCCCATTTATTAATTTTTGCAACTACTACTTACAACTCAGATGACTCGTATACTATAGCCTTGTCAAAAAGCGGGGCACCCCAAGGTCCTGTTGCAGCTGGTTTCACACTCCATTCAACGTCCTTCGAGAAGTCTATTTTCAATGCATCTTCATACGTTATCACTCTGGAGGCCTCGAAGTATAGAGCATAGTTGGTTAACGTAAGTCTTCCTAGAACCAAATCCTAAATGGTTAGAAAAATCCAATCAATCATCACTAAACATAAGGATAGCAAATATTAATTCCTAGTTCTTTATAACTTGACGATATAAATCAAGACATAATCTATGTGACAAACCAGGCCAACTTGTTCTGCCAATGTGGCGTATTACTCTTTGTGAGCTGGCTGTTCCCTCCACATGCAATATAAATTCATCATCACGTAGCTCCACACCTTTTGGCGGCGTTTGTTTTTCCAAGTGTTTTACGGTCCTATAAAGTTACACGAAAACCACAAAATCTGAAAACAAATCGTGCAAAGCGCAACAAAATATACAATCATAATGCAGCTAAACTTCAATGTGGGGAAGTTTTAATAAAGTAGTGTACAGAACATTGAATATCTATGAACTTCTTTAGTGTTAAATCATCTAAATGGATTCCTTCGTAACGTAACTTGTTTATAGATGTGCCTTTGAGCGATTTAAAACACAAAAGAAACATCAAAGGGCACTAGAAGAATTACTTGTCAATTTCCTTCAGAAATTTGTCATAAGCAGGAAAATGAAGCCGGTTCCTTGTAGGTGCCGTAAGAGTTTCAAAGGTAAATCTCCCGTTCACAACATCTGCAGCTAATGGAACCAGTGATGCCAACCATACATACGCATCTTCTCCAACACTAGGCTCATCATTAACCTGCAGCAGCCATATATTGGGAAGATGAGTGAGAGGCTGTTAGTTCATAACAAACTTTACTTTTGACAAAACTTGCATAACTTTTTCTGTCGATAGCAAATCAGGTTCTTAGTAGTTACAGATAGACATAATTGGTCTAAATTCTGATCTCTATACGAACTTAATCAACTCTAGAAAAGCAAATGCAGATTCTCAGTGGTATCTAATAGATGTAATTTGTCCGAATTTGATCTCTATATTTTTAAGAATCAGCGCCCTAATTCTATGTCATATCGTAAGGAACATAATTGCAAAAGAAAATAAAACAATCACAAAAACCACAAGTTTTAGACATGTTTGCCTCAATCTAAAACTACGTACTGTTTCAGCAGCTGCGGCTGCGGTAATTCATTACGATAAAAAAAAAATTTAAAAGAAGAACCACACATGCTCAAAACTCATTGAGTTTCTTTCTCTGACCACCCTAATTATATCCCTAGTGACGGTGCCCCCTTTCATATAGAAAAACTAGCAACTGATATTACAAGTGTGAAATCCCTACAATACACATTGAATAACGTGACTATACAATAGACCATAGGCTTTTTTTTTTTTTTTTTAAGGAATTAATTAGACTCCACAAACATTCATTGAGTTTAAAAAAGCAATGCAGATTTGTATTGGTATGCGGATAGATTTAATTAATTTTGTACAGGCGTGATGCACATATGAAATTCATTACATCTAAAAAAGCAAAACAGAATATATATATATATATAGTGATTTCACATGGTGAGAAATGGGATTTGTAGCTTCTTTTTTTTTTTTTTGGATAAACATATGGGATTTGTAGAGCTTACAAGAAGAGGCATGATGTCTGAATAAAAAAGAGGGATGTCATCTTGTTCTGAAGTAGTTTTCAGAGGTTTCCTGTCTTCTCTTTCCTTTGCCACATTTTCCTGCAAAACCAAAAGAAATTAAACACCAATATACAGATACAGAGAAGAAAATTCAGGAACTTACAACTAACAAGGACATAATTTATACAACCAAAGCAGGTATATGGGGAGGGACTGCTATACGGCATCGTCCTTCTAAGCCACTGATTTGTGTTATATTTAGTGTTATATTTTCTAATCAGATAATTGAAATGTAATACTTTTCACTTATACTTGTACCGTATGACAGTCTTCGTCGGCGGAGGTGGGCATTTCCCAGGCAAGCATAAGATCGAAGGTGAAGCGGCTAAACGAGCCATCAGAGATCTCCTCTTCGATGTTTTGGTAAAACTCCTTCAGAGCCTTGGCGCTGCAAAACTCCACTAATTTCCTCGAATAACTCCCACCATTCCCATATTCATAATTAACACCACCATTATTATTATTATTATTATTATTATAGTCCTTCCAAACAAAACTCTCAAACTCCTCCACCGAACTCCCCACTTTCCNTAATTTCCTCGAATAACTCCCACCATTCCCATATTCATAATTAACACCACCATTATTATTATTATTATTATTATTATTATTATTATTATAGTCCTTCCAAACAAAACTCTCAAACTCCTCCACCGAACTCCCCACTTTCCTGCATCAAAAACCAACCAATTTTGTCTGAGTTCATGAATTTCAATCCAAGATGAGGAAGGGAAAAAAAAAAAAAAGAACAAAAAAGTCAGGAAATACATGGCGCATCTTTGAACGACGTCGTTGGCGATGGAGGAGAGATGTTCTATGGATGTTGCCATGGATTAATTAATGTGGTAGTATAAGTGCAGGGAAATAGAATAAAGTGAGAATTTTATGGGAAGATTTATATATGTTTAGGGAGAGATGGAGAGAGTCATGAAATGTGGTGTCTGCATGAGGCTGCCACGTTTGGATGGACATGCAACGTAACACCTGTTGCATGCCCTCCTCATTTACCTCTTCATTTCGCTTTTATCTGCATTTCGCCGTTCTTTTTGCTTCTCTTTGCTTTTTCGCCCTTCTTTTTCCTGAATTTTGTGGTTATATTCCTTTTAAAAGCTCTTATTTTATTTTTACAAATTTTAAATTTAATCCTATTTTATTCATTTTCTCAGAATTTTAGATTAAAAAAAATAGTGAAATTAGTCATGAAATGTGGTGTCTGTATGAGGCTGCCACGTTGGATGGACATGCAACGTAACACCTGTTGCATGCCCTCCTCATTTGCCTCTTCATTTCGCTTTTATCTGTTTTTCGCCGTTCTTTTTGCTTCTCTTTTCTTTTCGCCGTTCTTTTTGCTGAATTTTGTGGTTATATTCACTCTTTATTCATCAATTTTAAAAGCACTTATTTTATTATTTTTTTAATTTTAAATTTAATCTCACTTTATTTATTTTATCAGAATTTTGGATAAAAATAAATAGAAAAATAGTGAAATTAGTCTTTCGAAATCTATTCAGTTAGGATTTCTGTTAAAAACAAACGGGAAAAAAAAAACACGTGATTGCATTTAATTCATTTTTTTCGTTTGTTTTTTTACTGAAATTTTGATAAAAATGAGTTAAATGTGATTAAATTCAAAACCTAGGAGACAAATTGGATCTTCTTAAAATTTATGAGACAAAATAAGGGTTATAAAATTTAAAAAAACATAGATAAGAATAACATTTATTAATTATTATTATTATTATTATTATTATTATTATTGAGTAATGGTGAAGCCTTGTGAATTAGAGTTGATATCAATTACAAACCCTATTATAATACTTTTATTGAAACTAGTGGAGTTGGCACGCGCTACGCATGTGCAAATTTTTGTGTATATATATTTTTGATGGAACTAAAGGAGTTCGCAACTTGGTATAAGCTACTGTTAAAGAGTATTTCAAAATTTATATACAAATATGAAAATAGAAAAAGATATTATATATATATATATTTACAAATTATGGTCGAATTTCTCTCATTCAAGGCTTAGAATCCATCTCCTTCAAGCTCTAGAGGTATACTCTTGATCCTCTAACTACGAATTTTATTAGATTTTGGTTTGAGGATTTATGTGTATTTGAAGTTATGGGTTGCAAGAGCATAAGTTCATGTTTCTTATTTTTCCCATATTATGGTCCTTTATTGTTAGTTTATGCTAGATCTATGCTTAGGTTATCTTGTTGCTAGCTCTAGGATGAGTGCTAAGGTTATGTGTGCTCAATATGTGTTTATGATTATGCTATCACATGTTTAAGTATGGAGATTTTAAGAATGATGATGATGATGTGAATATTATGGGTATGTTAGTTAAGAAATTAACCTAAATACACAATTTGGTAAACAAGTAAGTTCTCGAAATTATGTTTATCAAGAACATGAGATAAGTAAATGCTTGAAGTTTAAGAACGAATCCTATGCACTGCATGTTGATGTAGGCTTACGGTTTTGACCGTTTGAGGTAGTGTGTGTGGATTTTTAAGCTAAGAATCCACAAAATATAAACTGCTGGTTTTTAACAATAATCTGGATAGTTTTCTGGAAATCCAATTTTGAGCCCCTTAGAAGCCGAATTTGGAAACAGTTATAACTGAAAAGTTGTAGAAAACAGAAAATTATAGAGGGTAATGTGGAAGTTTTTCAAAAAAGGGCTCCAAATGCCTTTGTTTTTATGAGTTTTCAAAATCGGCCGGTCCCGAGTATTATACACGGCCAGAACATTTCAAGGGGAAAAATGAGTAAGTTAAATATAGATTTGAGCTTCAACCAAAAAAACAAAGCTATAGGTTTCGACAAGATCTACAACTTCCATGAAGAAAACTTTTCCAAATTCTAAACCAATTTAAAGATAAAACTAAATTTTTAGAACTATGCAGAAAAGAGAAAATTTCAGCACACATTATTTTCCATTAAATTAAAAGGCAGCTTAGAAAGCAGTTTTTA
>JAFMPE010159486.1:4730-24477 GCA_024759925.1 Ficus religiosa
GTATTATTTTCTTTATAATTAAGTTGGCCTTTTACTGATTTTTTTTCTTACAAAAAAGAAAAACAAGAAATATTGGTACAAGCATAGACAATTATGAGGTTGTGGTGGATTTGTTCTAAATTTTTTATTTTCAAAAAATACGGGCCAAATGTTAAGAAACCATTCATTCCCTTCCGTAATTGTTTATGGCTATATATAAATGTTATTTGTTTCATTCCAAGTTTGAAAAACATCCTTTTGGTGTAATTTGTTATCTACTTCAATGCATGTAATTGTAAATCTTGTGAGTGGGAGCGAATATATTAATTTCATAATTTAACAATCTTGATAGAAATAGTTTGTAGAAAATATTTTTTAATTTATGGTTGTAGTTGTAAAAGTCAACAAATATATAGGTTGCATGTCGGTAATTATTTTTAGCATTGTTAAAAAAACGTGACATAGATATTATTTTAAGATGGAATCCTAATCATATTGGAGTTTCAAAGAAGTTATTTTTGATACTGAGATTTCTAATGTTACACATAAGTTTTTCAAGTAGCAATTTTATTAGTTAACGTATCTTTAAAATGTTTATCATGCCCTAATTAAATTATCATTTAGATATATGGATGAGATAAGTAATATTACATGTAACTATGGATTTTTAGGAATGTCATGCCTACTTTTCCGGTTTTTAATCTCATGGTAAAAAAACATCATTTCATCATTTTTCATAAAATTTGAACAAACTTTTAAAATGTAAAAAGACCATTGTTAATGATATTGGCCAAATTGATCAAAACTAATTTTTTTTTTACTTTAAATTTCATTAGATTTTATCTTTAAAATATATGATTGTGACATTCTTAAAAAATACAAAATAAAATGTGGCATTTAAAAAATATATATACAAATGAAATTTTTTTTTTTTAACTTGAAGATATAGGAATTCCAACTCAACTCTATGTTATGATAAAATCATGTATGAAATTACAGAGCTATTCCTACGGTCACAACTTTTTTTTTTTTTTGGCTTGAACACATCTGATTTTTAGTTACTTAGCCTAAAAGAACTATTATAGTTCAAAACAAATAGTTATAATTTTCTTATTTATTTCTCTCATATTTTTTTTGTCAGTCTAATAGAAATTAAACATTCGTTTATCCGAAAAGAAAAAAAAAAATTAAGCATTCGTACAAATGAAAGTAAAAGGACTAATAGGAGAAACTGTGTTAGAATCTTTTTAGAGACACTACTTCTAGTGTTCCATCTAAGAGCTGTTTTAATAAGCACGGTTGTAATTTTATGCCAATTTGAGATAGGTCATCCAATCTCCTCTCTCTCTCTCTCTCTCTCTCCCCTCTCTTTCTCTCTGTTCTTCTTCACTACAGCCTAAAGAAAGTCTTGCAATCTCTTCTAGAGTTTGGAAATTGCCAATCGCAGCTTAGAAGCCAAACATAATAACATATTTCTAAATAACAGAAACATATTTCAAAGGAGCATCTTAACTATTATGCGTGCATTTATAGATAGTTCAAACACAAATGTGTAGAAGGATAAAATATTCAAAAATATAATTTGAAGCCACAAGATATATACATATATTTTTTGGGTGAATAATTAATTCATTACCAAACCACCAAGGGGAACAGGGTAGCAAAAAAAGCTCGAAGGAGCTTAACAAAATCCATAAAAGATTACATCTAGAATTTGAGAGACGCCAGGTAAAAAAAAAAAACCCCCTTGCACACCTGGTTTCTCCAGAGCAATGACAGCAGTAACGCATTGGCGAGAGAAGCGGCTAGATCACAAAGCTCACTCCAAATCTTCGTCTTCTTCACGCGATGTTGCCGGAAAATCCAGTTGGATTCGGTTCAAAGATATAGGTGATTAGTGATTACGTGCGTGGGTTCAGAGCTACGAAGCTTTCTGCAAACCTCTCAGGTTTGCCGTCAAAGCCCTGGTTTGGAGATAGAGTTCTCCAATGATGTCCCGAGATAAGCGATGGCTGGTGGGAGGAGGTAATTTGGGCTATATGAGAGTTTAGAATGGTAGAGAGGGTTTTTTGAACTAAAATCCTATGGGCTAGTAGTGCCTACTTTACTTATTCTACATCCTCAATATCTCAGCCAATAGATTAAATATGGATGGTTTAAAAATGAGAACTACCGATAGTATCCCTGAAATGGATTTATCATAAACTCTCTCATTATTTGAAAACTAACTAGAAGAAAAAACATGAATAAAATATTGTGAAAGGGACAGATTATAAGAAATTCATTAAAAAAAAAAAAGGATTAAAAAATGAAAGAGACCCCTTAAAAGAATAAAATAAAAATAGCAATTATTTTTGTTAATTTTTTGACGAAATCTATTAATTAACATTATTTTTTAATCAAATTACTAATAAATTTCTTTAAAAAATTAACGGAAAAAGTCTAGTAGTATTTTAAAACCTTAGACGCACTTAAGGTATGAAAAAAATTATTGACTAAATTTATATAAAATTTAAAGTTAAAGAATTAAAGGAGTAAATTAGTTAAAAATTTTACAGATAAAATAAGAATGAGCTTAAAAACGAGGACATATAGAAAAGAATAATATAAAAAAATAAAAAAGAAAGACACCTCGTCCCACGTAGCGTCGAAGGTCCATATAAAAAAGGCGCAGACGATTTCTCCTCCTGATAACGACTTTAGCTCCCGGCCATGTCGACGTTCAGAAGAAAAAATCCAGCTGATTGAATCACGTATTTCGCGTTTTTCATTTTCTCTCCAACCAAACAGAAAGTTTAGAGAGAGAGAGAGAGAGAGACAGACAGACAGACAGGATGGGAATTCCACGGGCTATGGAGGCTCTGAGCGAACGAGCAGCGTCTATGCGGGAGTCGCTCCAGAAGAGCCAGACCATCACCGACAGCATGGTCGCCATTCTGGGCTCCTTCGACCACCGCCTCTCCGCCCTCGAATCTGCCATGCGTCCGACTCAGGTCCTTTTCCTTTCTTCATCTAATCCTCTCGCTTCTTTCTCTGTTCTTTCGATTTCCAAAGAATCAGGAAAAAAAAAAAAAAAAGCGAACGATCAAAACGAAGACAATCGATTTTCTCGTTTCGTGTTCGTGTTCATCTCCCAAATGTAATCCTTCGTGAAATTGCGCTTCTGATTTGCGTTTGGTTTTCGGTTTCTGTGTTAGACAAGAACGCATTCGATTCGAAAGGCTCATGAGAATATCGATAGAACGCTGAAGGCAGCAGAGGTTATATTGGAGAAATTCGATCTCACTCGCAAGGTAAAATCTTACAGGAAATAGAATTTAAATTCGATATCTTATTAGCAACAATGATTTTGAGCTCCAAAGAATATAGACTATTCAACTTTCTTTATAGGTGAAGAGTAAATATTCCAAATTTGAAGATATAAATTCTTCTAAATGAGGTTTCCAACGGTGATTAGCTTCCAAATATTCAGACACAGTTGAACCTTTTATTTATTTATTTATTTTATTTTAAATCTTTAGAGTTCAACGTCATTGAATTTCTGAAAAAACTTTTAAATAAAAAACGATTTTTAGATTGGCAGATATCATTGCTGCAATTCTTTTGTGGCTGTAAGACTGAAAAATGATATGTTTTCCTAGTAGCTCGTGTTGTGGAACACTAATTTGCAAATTTCTTGTTTATTTCAAATTAAAATATTTAGGCCGAGGCTAAAATACTGAGGGGACCGCATGAGGATCTAGAGAGCTACCTCGAAGCAATTGACCAGTTGAGAACCATCGTCCGCTTCTTTAGCAGCAATAAAAATTATAAGAGTAGTGATGGAGTGCTTAACCATGCCAGCAACTTGCTTATAAAAGCTATGGCTAAGCTAGACGATGAGTTCAGACAGCTTCTCATAAATTACAGGTTTTTTCTAACTCTTCTGTCTAGCACGGCATGCAGTGACGAAGCCAGACATTTTATCAAGGGGGGGCTAATACTATGTAATGGATAATAAGAGGATATAATGAGCAAGTTTTCATTTTTAGGGGGCTATTATAAAATTTTCCTCAAAATTGCAGGGTATTTTTTGAAAAAAGAATAGTTGAGGGGGGGCTTCCTAGGCCTTAAGTAACTCCATCTCTGATAGCGTGCGCCATAACTTTATTCTGTTTTGTGCATGATGTACTTGAATAAAAAATAAGGAGTTATATTTGATACATGGGAAAAAAAAAACCATTGAATTTTAAATTGTTATACTAAAACGTTGTCTTTCACATAAATTTAGAAGGAAAAGGAAGCTTAGGTATGACCCGATAGGGTTTGAACATCGGGTCCAACTTGAATACAAGAGAAAAACATGATAATACATGTCTTAGAATTGAACTGGTTAAAAGGAGAATAATGATAACGTAATATTCTCCGGTGGATAGTTTGATTGGAAAATCTTTAGATGAGTAGTAAATAGAGTCATTAGTACTATTTCGTTTTCCTTTTTGGAATAATCATTTTCCCACTTATGGAAACCAGGGTTCTATTAAACAAGCCATGTTACAAACTACTGGTGAGAATTTGAAATTCAATACCATTATCATTCTGGTAGACTTGATAACTGCCCCAAATTTTCTTACAGTACATGCATAAAACTTTCATTGGCTTTCAATTGAAACATTTTTTCTAGTCTCTTCTCAATTTTTCTTCTTCATGTCACATGGAATATTTAGATTATAGGATATGAGATTTGGGTCACTAACAAAACAATTTTGTGGCCTCCATTACTAGCTATGTTTCTTTTGGATTTCAGCAAGCCTGTGGAACCTGATCGTCTTTTTGATTGCCTTCCTAACTCTCTGAAGCCATCATTAGCATCAGGTGGACAAAAAAATGATGCAAGTGGCAAGAGTCAATCTGTCCCCCAAAATAAACATCAAGAAGCTGCGGTTTACAAACCTCTTACTCTTATTCCACCCAGGGTTGTACCATTGCTTCATGATTTGGCCAAACAGATGGTTGTGGCTGGCAGTCCGCAAGAGCTACTGAGATCATACAGGTGATTTTCTTCCCCATTTTTTTTTTTTTTTTTTTGCTTTTCATCATTATCCTTTTGGCACAAGTGCTCGGTAGTTCCCCCTCTTCTGCGCGGAATTTGACCTTTTGAGTGAAAGTTTTAGGTATGCAGAAAGAAAATGAAGAACAATAAAATGGTTTTTATATCGTGGCAACCCTTTTCTTTTCTCCTTTATGCACTGGATTCCCGGTACTTTCAGATTTCAATACGTACATGGCTGCTCGATGCTGTCGTGGTGACCAATAATGAACTTACACAATCAATACAACAAGATAGAATGAAATTTGTGCCCAATTGCGGTTGAATCACATTCTCTTAACATTCGGAATATGTATAATGGAATGATAAACTAATATATACGTCTTTATGATTTCTATTTTGCTGATTGCATTGCAATTGCATAGACAAATGTAAGTGTTTCAATCCATTTATTGTTAGGGAAACTCGAGCTTCAGCTTTAGAACAGAGTCTTAGGAAACTAGGTGTGGAGAGGCTTAGTAAAGAAGATGTCCAGAAAATGCAATGGGAGGTTTTGGAGGCTAAGATTGCAAATTGGATTCATTTCATGCGTATAGCTGTAAGTAATCTTGTCACACTTTAACTCTGTAGTAAATACGTCTTTCAGCATTTTTATGCAGCTTGAAACAGGTCAAACTGCTTTTCTCTGGGGAAAGGAAAATCTGCGATCAAATTTTCGAGGGTGTGGATTCTCTTCGTGATCAATGCTTTGCCGAAGTTACTGCAAATAGTGTGTCTGTGCTCCTCAGTTTTGGTGAGGCTATTGCAAAAAGCAAGAGGTCTCCTGAAAAATTATTTGTCCTTTTAGACATGTACGAGATAATGAGAGAGCTTCAGCCAGAGGTAAGGAATTTTACCAGTTCTGTACTTTAGATCCATTGTACAAAAACATAAAAGGTTAGAAGCTCAAATAAATGCTGTACATTCTACCCATTGGTCATATGACTCGTATCATAACAGACTATTTCTAACCTATGAACTTTAACATAGTTTGGTCACAGAAACTTACATGGGGATAGTTCATTGAACTTCAAAGACTGATATGTTTTTATATTTGTGCTTGCACATACAGATTGACACACTATTTGGAAGTAAAGCTTGCTGTGAAATGCTGGATTCTGCATTGAATCTAACGAAGCGGCTAGCCCAGACTGCCCAGGAAACGTTTGGGGATTTTGAAGATGCAGTAGAAAAAGATAATACGAAAACTGCTGTTCTTGATGGAACCGTCCACCCTCTGACCAGCTATGTGATCAATTACGTAAAATTCCTATTTGAGTAAGTTGCTATATTTTTATGCTCTACCCTTATTGCCATCGGATTCCTTTTGGGAGCTGTAGCAACTCTTTTTGGCTTAGTAACTGTATTCACTACTTACTGATCACTTGTGTCTATGTGGATAAGGACCAGAAATTCTGTAGTTTTTATCTGTTTGCTGACTAAATAACATTTATCTTTACTGGCCATTGATGCTACTGTATAAGAGTTTCCCCTTTTTTTTCTTGTTTTTGGCCAATCTACCTATTTATTCGTATCCTATACGATGCATTTATATTTCATTTTTATTAATTTTCTTTTAACATGTGAATGCACTATGCTCATATTTATTCCCTTTCTCCCGGTTGTAATTTCTCTCTTTGCAGCTACCAGTCCACATTGAAGCAACTTTTTCAAGAATTTGACAAGAGCGATCCAGAGGATAAGTTGGCTTCTGTAACTACCAGGATTATGACGGCTCTCCAGAATAATCTGGATGGAAAATCCAAGCAGTATAAAGACCCCGCTCTGACGCAGATATTTCTTATGAACAACATTCACTACATAGTGAGATCTGTGCGGAGGTTTGTCATAAATATTGTTGTTTATATTTAAAGCTATGACTGTATCAGCATAGTGGGCTCCGCTAATTCATTTTTTACATTCAGATCGGAAGCAAAAGACTTGTTGGGAGATGACTGGGTGCAGATACACCGAAGGATTGTTCAGCAGCATGCAAATCAGTACAAGAGGGTTTCTTGGGCAAAGGTTTTGTTAATCTTAAGTATCGAATATCAAAATCTTGCTTGGTCTTGATCAAACATGTGTACCTTTATTACACCAACTGCTTGAGTGCTTGTACATTTTTGGTTGGCAGATTCTGCAATGCCTCACTGTTCAGGGCGTTAGTTCATCCGGCAGTGGTGGTGGGATAGTGGGAGGCGAGAGTGGTGGCTCTGGCGGACTTTCAAGAGCAATGGTGAAGGATCGGTTCAAGACGTTCAACATTCAGTTTGAAGAGCTTCATCAAAGGCAATCTCAGTGGACAGTTCCAGACAGTGAATTAAGAGAGTCTCTTAGGCTGGCTGTTGCTGAAGTTCTCTTGCCTGCTTACAGATCATTCATCAAACGTTTCGGGCATGTTTTCACTCTCTGTCACTTTTTTTTTTATTTTTATTTTTTGAAGTAATACTTTTTTTGTTGGTTTATTTTTCTTTTACGTGAATTTAAACGGGTGTGCTTGATTTATTTGTTTACAGGCCAATGATTGAGAATGGGAAAAATCCTCAGAAGTACATAAGATACACCCACGAGGATCTTGAACGAATGTTGAGCCAGTTCTTTGAGGGCAAGGCCTGGGGTGAACAAAAGCGGTAAACATAAAGCAATCAGGATTTTTTTTTTATACTTGTGGTAGAGTCAACCGTGGAATTATAGTGCGTGCTTTTTAACATTAGGCAGCTATCAATTGCTTTATACAACGATTTATGAGCCATTTTACAAAATTAGTTCCGATTAGGTTTAGTTCTTTCTACAGGGTAAGAATTTTGTTTGTTGTTTGGGGAGTTCATATTTCTGTGGAATCACTTCCATTATTTTTCTTTTCTCTTTCTGTCATTTTAATATTTTAACTAAAAAACATGCCAAGTCCTTTTAAAAAACTGTGAATGTTAACATTTAACAGGAAATTAATTAAGTGAACGTATGACGCTTGCATGGTATAGACTATACAGTTCACAATGATATGCTATGTCTTTTTTCAACATCATGTCATTTGTTGTTCTCGCATTTTACTGTATTTCGAGGTTTTTTTTTTTTTTTTTTTTGGGTGGGGGGGGGGGGGGGGGGGTGGTGGTGTTGTGTTAACTGAAGTTGTCCTGCACGGCAATTTTTGGCAATTAAACTTCAAAAATTTCTCATCTTTTTTCCTGTTGTTGTCGTTTTCCATGTCCAATTTAGGGGTGTGCATGGTCCGGTTTGATCTCAAACTATTATGTTTGTCAAACCGGACCGTTTTAAATGGTCTAGAAAAATATAAGATCGAACGGACCATTTTATAGGCATAGACCGGATTGAACTAGACTGTTTTAAATGATTTCGTCTGATTTAATCCGTAATTGCCTCTTTTTTTTTTTGGTTCAATTTTGACCTAATATATTTTTTAGATGATTTTTTAAAATCAAACTAAAATACACTTATTAATTAAAGTTTGTTATTCGATTCCAATAGTGAAATATAAATATAAACATAAAAGTAATCCAAATAAACATAAAGAGATCTAAAGTTCAAAATCCAAACAAACATAAACATATTCAAACCACGAAGTTCAAAATGCAAATAATCATATATACAACCAAACCACACAACCAAACCACAAAATCGAAAATCCGAAATCCAAACAAACATAAACACATCCAAATTAAAAAGTCCAAAGAAACAAAAAGACATCCAATTACGAAGTATATGCTTATATAAAAATAAAAATAAAGAATATTATACATATATGAGAAACGATTTGATCTGGTCTAAACCGTTTTAAAAAATTGTAAACTAGATCAGATCATTTCTAAACAGTTCAGTCTGGTTTCAAACCATTTTAAGACGGTGTTTACGTGAAACCAAACCAACAGTTTAAAAACCACCGGATTAGTTTGATTTGACAATTTACGGTTTTTTTTTTTTTTTTGGCACAGCCCTAGTCCAATTGTTTCTAATTATTGTTTTTGTTTTTTTTTTGTCGTACCGGTTTATGTTTGATTTCCCACTCGAAGTCCTTGACTATATCTTTTTTATTTCATGTAGTTTATCTTGGTTTATGTCGTTTTTCCTAGATTTTTGTTTCAAAACCATGTCGCTCCGTAGACTATTGTCGTTATGTTTTTTTGTCGTACTGTTGTTGTTGTTGTCCCCCCCCCCCCCTCCCTCTCTCTTTTTTTTTTCCCCCTCACTCGATATCGTTTTCTATATATTTTTCTTTTTATGAAGTTTATTTCTGTTTCTGTCGTTTGTCCTATATGTTTTGTTTTTCAACACCATGTCGTTTTGTTTTTAATGTCGTTTTAGTTAACCTCGTCCTTCAGGTTTAGCTCTTTCTACAGGGTAAGAATTTTGTTTGATGTCGTTTTTCAACACCATGTCATTTTCTGCGATTAAAAGCTGGGAAAAAAATAAAATTTGAAACAAGAAAGTAATCAAAACAAAAATAAACAACCAAAAAAAAAAAAAAGGGAGAATCAAACAGAAAACGACAACAAGAAAGAAGTCCAAATTGGAAAATAAGAAAGTCAACAAAAACCTAACAGTACGTAAAATCTAACCTCCGTGATCCAATTATGAATCCGCGTTTCAACTGATCATTGACGGTATAAGTTAGTTCTTAATATGTCGTTCAATAGGCCATAGATGGATAGTAACAAGTCCTTGTATAACAAAATTAGTTTGATAACAACTTGTGGTTATAAAATGGATGATATTAATGAAATTTCATGCACCTGTCTTTTGCACTTCTTTTTAAATTTCTCGATTAGCCCCCAAAGACACCTCTAATTGATATTTGTTCTCTCCACTATCCCCTTTATATTTCCCTTTGGCCATCTCTCATTTCCAAGTGGCCAAGTCCAACCTTACTAATTCTTAGGACAGCCAAAAGTTCAAGATTTCAAAGAGAGAAACAACGACAATATTCTTCCGACTATATTGGAGAAGATAAATTTTCAAAGACAAACTCTTGTTTAGTCTTTAAAAGCGTCATCTTTGAAAGTGATTTTTATTCTAGTAATATTGATTGATTTTGTATGGCCCTTCTCCTAGTTTTACACAGCCCCTTCACAACCTCATCTTCTCGGTTCATCAAACCGCGAACCATAGCCAAACTCTCCCTTCCCTCACTCATTCTTCTCTTCACATTAGCCACCGCCCTATGCTTCCTCTGCATGTTCATGATCTACGCGACGTCCTTCACCCCCAAAGCCCTGGTGGTTCAGCTCAACTCGCTCTTGGTTTCCAAATTCAACGTCTCCGTCGCATTATTGGAGGCGAATTGGGACGTAATTTCACATTATGGAACCCTAATATCATTTGGACCATGTTCGTGGACCGCCTTGAGGGTTTTGTATCATACAAGGACAACGCGATAGGGGTGAGTTCGGTGGAGAGGTTCACGTTGGGGACGAAGGAGTATAGGGAGGTGAGGGTGAGGATTTCGATGACGGGGTTGGAGGGGGATCAGCCGGCGATGAGCACGTGGGTTTTGGAAGGGATTGGGAAGGAGATGAGAGGTGATGGGGGTGTGAGGTTTGGCATGCGGATGGTTGTGTGGGCTACGTAGAGGGCTAATGGGTTGGGGAATTACCAGCGTGTGATTATGAACCCTAGGTGTGATTTGAGGGTAGGGTTTGTGCCTGGGGTTGGGTTAGGGAGGTGGCTTAGTAAAAGGCCTATGCTATGCTCGGTTCCCATGCTAAGTGAACGAATTTTTTTGGCTAAAGAAGAAGTTATAGGGAAACATGTTGACATACTTACACCAACATAATGGGAGCGATTCGAACCCAAACATTTAATGAGAACAAGCGCTCTATCAACCTATCTAAAACGTTGGTGAAATGAATTCCTTAGTTAATTTGTTTGTTGGTAATTTGTTTTATTACTTTTATATCTAGGTTGTTTGTGTATATAGTGGGCAGTCATCAGCGTAAGCTCCGGTGATGATCCTTAGTCACGGTCGTGGGATTTAAATCAAACTATCCCCATATGTATATATATGTTACGATGCTGGATATATGTGATAAGAAAATTTCTTATATAACGGTTGAAATCGATGGTGTGAATGCTGTGTTTTGTAAAGTATATATTTATTTATTTATTTACTATAAACGAGTTATGAAAACATGTGCTAGTTGATATGTTGGTCAGAGAAATATTACGCTGGATCATTTCCCTTAAAAAAAAAAATTCAGGATCATAGAGTTCAGTGTAGAATTGAAAGGTAAATGTATGTATACATAGGTGGACATTTTATTGTTTTTCTTCTTGCTATATATATGTTTTCCTTTTTCCAAGTTCCAACTTAGATTCTTATTAAACAAATAGGAGTTTGGGACCCCTGCTTCCAAATTGGAGGTTAGTCTCTCGTTTTTTCATATCAATTCCTTTCCCAAAATTATTAGTTTTGAGGTTCAGAGGACTATATATATAGTGAGACAGGGCTGTATTCGATGCAATATAAATGTAAATTTAAATATATATACTTGGACATTAATCAAATAATATTGGATTGAATTTGGATGATATTTTTTCTTAAACCAATTAAATTAGATCGGATTTTAGACGTGAATTTTGAAAATATGATAACATCGATCCAAATCTAAATAAATTCATTTTATATTTATTGCATAGATTGTGTAATATGTTCAATATGAACCCAAATCCCTTGTTCAATTTTGGTGTCCTAAATAATGGTATCTAGCTAATTATATTTTGACACATTATTGAATGGAGTTAGATTTTAAAATATCAGGAATTAGTTATAAAGAAGTTCAAAATTTTTAAAATGATGTGACATAATATTATTGATTAAACACCATTTTAAACACCAAAAATTGGATAGAAGATTTGGATCAGTTCAGTATATAGAAATTCTTATAATAGAAAGTTGGAAACAAGTTTAGTAGCCAGTCGTAATAATTTCCTTATTATTATTATTACTATTTATTATCATTATTTTGACAAGTATACTTTTTCTACTCAGATGTTAAAAAAAAAAAAAAAAAACTCTATTTTATTCATTTCAAACAACACTACAACATTTTCTTTGTATCTCCCGAGTCCCTAACCGTAGTCTATGCGCCTCCATGGTGCACCGTTGAAGACGCTCTGACCACCGCATAATTTCATATGATCTTCTCTTCTCTTTGTGCCGTTTCATCATTGAAGCCACTCTCACATCATCTTCTCTTCTATTGAAAACACAATTTGTCATTTTGATCAAATTTTAACAAGTTCTTTAAAAGTCGAATCACAATATCCAACCATCCAAATTTAATACAATTCAATTGGATTGGATGATAGAGTCTAAAAAAAAAAAGGTTGGCCGTCTCAATCCAAATGTATACCCAACATGGTGTAACTTTTAAGCACCCCTTATCAACTTCTTCTTTTTTTTTTTTTTTTTTTTTTTCTTTTTTGAGAATTAGCCCCTTACAAAAATTTGAAAAGTTTTTCCCACCAATTTCACCATTCTAGTACGTTCCCATTATTTAAAAAGCCATTTGTGAAAAAAAAAAAAAAAAAAAAAAAAGAGAGAAAACTTATAGAAAAATTCAGTAACTTCAAAACTAAAATTGCGATCTTATTTTCATCACCTTGACTTGTATCGGGGTGAGAATGTCATTGTTTGATTTTATTTTATTGGGGATATTAATTATTTTTTGTCCGTCCAAATTTTGACTGATATGAACAGAGGAGAAACTTGAGACATTTTAAAAAAATTTCAGAGAAGAGAATAATATGTTTTAAAGTTCAGATTTCTCAAACATTCTGGAGAAGAATCTAATGTATTGGATTTGTTTTTGGGGGAAAAAAAATTATGGAATGGAATTATAAAGAAAGAAAGAAATTCTGAAATTAAAAAAAAAGAAAAAAAAGAAGAGAGGGTGAACATCGTTTGGCCAAGCGCCACCTGTCCCCTCCATGCACATCGCTTCCCAAAAGACACTTTGTTAGATTATATAACCGTTTTTTCAAGTTATACAAACTGCTCTAAACCGTTAACTTCAATTATTTTTAATTTTCTTCTTTTTCCTTTTTCACATTCAAACTTTCTGAATACAACAGCATATTCTTAGTTCTTTATTCATACCACCCGTGTACATTCTCGAATAATTTTCCCTCCAAATTACTATTATCATGCAATCTTTTACATAAAAAAATCGCAACCAAGAACCTTTGCAAAGCAATTGACAAGGTATGCAAGAGATTTACTTTCCTCTCTCACAGTATTGCCTCCATCTTTATAATTGCATTGTTTCTAGAGAAAATTACAGCAATAACTATCATTTTCCTTCTATTTCTGCATTCCGATAAGAGTAGAGATACCGGTAAATCAGTCTGTACTTCATAATTGATGATTGTTCGTTTTAGTAATACTAATTAACTAAATAGTTTCTTCCCTTTTATTTTATGTATTCCGACATGAGTAGAATTACCGCTAAATCAAAATCTGTAATACAAAATTGATGATTCTTTCTTTTATTTATACTAATTAACTAATTAGTTTGTTCCTTTCTATTTTTTTTTATTACGAAGAAAAAATTATCGTTAGATCAAGTCTGTCGTACATGATTGATGATTCTTCATTTTAGTAACACTAAAGTACTTTATATTTTATGATGCAGTGTTGATTCTCTTTGAAGAACTATGGCCAAATTGTGGTGCAAAGAATCTCAAAGCCTCAGAAAAGTGGTTGGTAATATTGTGCTTGTTGGGTTAGTGGGAGGGCTGGCAACCATTTTCTTAATATCTCTCGTTTCCTTTAGCAACTATGTAGACTCAAAATCCGGACCACAAACAGAACCCCTAATGCTCTACTTGGATTCATTTTCCGTGTCGAATTTCAAAGTTCTCAAATCCTCGTTTTCCGCTGAATGGGACGCCGAATTAACCTTCACTAACCGAAATGGCGGCTTGAAAGTCATGCTCAATGGTTTCAAGGTCTTTGTGTTCCACAGAGAGAGACAAGCTTTGTCATGTGCTACTGTGGGCGGCATGGAAATCGATCCGATGACGCGGAAATCGGTGATGATCAAGTTCGATACGCGAAGGTCTTGTGGGTTAGAAAAGCCGGAGAACAAGTACCAGTTTCTCAATGAGTTGAGGGAAGATGTCAAGAGCGGTTTGCTTGGCTTTAGCCTGAGGATGAAGATTCCTGCCTTCTATAGGTTGAGGCTGCTTGGTCTTGGAACGACTGTCGTTTTGACCCCTTTTTGCCCTTCTTTGAATGTTGAGTTTGTGGCTGCAAAAGGGGAGGGAAAGATAGTTGGTGGGAGGAACTGCTCCATTCCCTTGCCTAAATAGTTTTATTTAGCTAATTAAATTGTGTAATTAAAATATTAATTAAAATTATTTCAATTTTCTAGTACAACAACAAAGATTACAATGGTTGGTGAATTCTTTCCTTTTCCTAGGTGTCTTACAGTTGTTGGAATAATTTGATATTCAATCTCTTTATGTTGGATGGTTTATTTCCAATCGGTTTATGTATAACACCAGTTTGTATATATGCGTTGTACGTGTTATATACATATTGTAATAATTAATATTATAGATTTTATAATTAATATAGATTGATAAAAACTATCAAATATCTTTAGTTTATTATATGTGTATGGATCTAAAGTTAAGAAAATTAATAATTAATATTTTTTGTAGTGAGTTTTTCAAAAAATAACAGTTTTAAACATCTCATAATCTAGTCATAGAAAAGCGAAACAACATCTACAATATTTTTGGTAAAAAATACCAATTTCCTTTAATTCTCCACACATACATGTTTTAAGGTCTTTTCTGTACTTGTGTGTGTAAGAGAATTATATCCATAAAGATGTTTTTGTCGGTGTATTTTTGCCTTCGAGAAAGAAACAAATAATTATTTACATATATAGAGAGAGTGAGAGATTAATACGTACCAATTATTTGAGCGAAGGATTATGCAGAGAAGTCTAATTTCTTATAAACATACAAATTTCACAAATAAAAATACGATTATCCCACAGTTGTTTTGAATAATTGAAAATTGAACAACATACAAACACACTTATTAGTGTTGTTTAATATAAATATTAAGGAGTTGTCTTGAACTGTTGCATTTGAAAGATAAATAGATTATGAATGATTAAAACCTTTCATAAAATAGATACTTTTTAGTGAGAAGTTGCAATAATAAAATATGATACAATACATTTATTAGAGCATTCAGTTTGTCTTGAACAGTTGCAACTAAAAGATGAATATTTTGTAAGTGATTAAAACCTTTTATAAAATAGAGTTGCCTTGAACTGTTACAACTAAAAGATGAATATATTTTGAATGATTAAAACCTTGCATAAAATAGACTTCTTTCAGTGAGAAGTTATAATAATAAAACATGATACCGTATTATAATAGAGCGGTTAATTAAACTTATGTGCACTATTTTGAATGACCTAGAATGAGCAGGACATCTCACAACCCACTTTTTTAGTATTGTTAGGATATTACGAAATTCAATCTGCATTCCATTTCATAATCTTCATATATTGGGAAAATCATGATTTTTTTTAATGGAAAATCATCATTCATCACCATCCTAAATTACTCGGTTCTAATCTAATCCGGTGGTTTGATTTAAATTGAACGAATTCACCAATTTAACTAATACTCCTGTACTTGCTTGATATATATACTCAAAGTTTCATATTTGATATTTTTATAAAACGATATTTATATTATTTTTATACGTTAGTATACTGATCAGTTAATTCTAATGAGTGACATATGTTCAATATTGTATTAATAGTTTTAATTAGTTGTTAAATCATTTTAAATTTACAATTCTACATGATATATTTTCTATATATATTGACATAAATTTATATAAAGTAAAATTTTACGAGAAAGCTATGAATAGCACGTCATGGCATATTTACGGTAATATCTGTTAGAAATAATTCCATTAATAATAAATGCAGCCCATATTTTTTCACAAACAATGGTAATGACTAATTATATTAATTTGTTAAAAGCAATCAAGTCTCTCCCCTTTTTTTATTTTTATTTTTTGTCCGGCTTGTGTTTGTCTTTAGTAAACATTCCTATTCCTCATTCCACCAACTACTTCCAAGCCAATGTAGATTAATATTTCCAAGAAGAAGACTTTGCCGTCCCACAAAACAATCCAAATCACATTGTAATTTCCACAAAGAGCACTTTAATTTTCTTAGTAAAATCCGTTCCAACATTCCGGAATATATATGAACATATACCAAAGGGAAGACTTAGCCTCCGTTGATAACACGGTTTGAGACGAAAGTTTTAGGTTAAATTTGGTTGATTTTTCAAAAATTAATTATAATTTTTGTTTTTTTTTTAAATTTTTGTTGACTTTTCAGAAAAATATAAAAACCGAGATGAAAAACTTAGCATGCATTTGGTGCAAGGGTTTGGATTGTAGAATTTAGGTTTGAATTGAATTGTGCGTTTGATATGATATTTGAATTGTTTGAGTTAAAAAGTATAAAAACTGGAAATGTGTTTGGAAAAAAAAAAATCAATATAGAGTTTATTTTATTCGTCTCGAAATTCTATGTAATTTATTTAAAAAAATATATTTCATTTAGATTTGTTTACGAAAAGTTACGGATTTCTAAAGTTTAAGTTAGAAAACTGTATATAGCTAGTAACTATGAATAGTAAAATTGATGGAAAAAGACAAAAATTAGATTATAATTTTAGGATCTAACTTAGATTCACACTGAAATCCAAATGCATTATTAACTTGTATTGTACCCTTTCTTCTCTGTCTTTGACAGATATATCCCAATTTTGTTTGCTTAACATAGAAACTCAACGATGCCACTTCCAAAAAAAAAAAAAAAAACTCAACGATGCCCGCCATTCACTCTTCACGCGTTTTGGAAATCAAACATTTTAAAGAAAAAGCCTAATTTTGCACATTCCCTTTCTCTTCATTTTTCTCAATCTCTTTGACAAAAATCCCATTCCAAAATCTCGCTCTCTCTCTCTCTCTCTCTCCCTCTCTCTCTCTCTCTCTCTCCCACAAATCTCTCTCCCTTGAGATTCTTGTGAGAGGGAGAGAAGGCAACTTGACACCCTTATTTCGACCATGCCTCGTTCGTCTTCCTCGTCCTCTTCATCTTCCGATGACCAATCGAAAAAAGAACCCGCCCGATCCTTGGACACAACAAACCCACATCGTAACCCCGCAACAACAACAACGACAACAGAAGGAACAACAACGACAAATTATTCGGCTGGTGAGACCCCTAATCCACCGATAGGGTACCCGCCAGCAATAGGGTACCCGCCACCCTACCAACCCTACCCTCCTAATGGAAACCACCCTTACAATCCCTACACTCAACCTCCACCACCCCATTACTACGCCTACCCACCAGCCGCCACCGCCACCGCCACCTCCGGTATCGGTACCCGCTCCGCCTTCGTACGTGGCTTTCTATCAATGCTGATAACCTTAATCATCATAACGTGCGTCGCAAGCATCATAACATGGCTCGTCCTACGCCCCGAAATCCCCGTTTTCCACGTGGACAAGCTCGCCGTCTCCGGTCTAAACCTCACGAGCCCCGAGTTCTCGGCGAAATGGAACGCAACCGTCGTCGTGGAGAACCCGAACCGCAAGCTGAAGATCTACTTGGACCAAGTGGAGGGTTTTGTTTATTACAAGGATAACTTCTTGTCCTCGTCGCCGGTGGATCCGATGTTCTTGGAGACAAGAAGCCACAACGCGATGGCGATGACGATGGCGGCGAACAACACGGAGCAGCACTCGGTGGGGCGGTGGGTGGTGGACGAGATGGGCAAGGAGAGGAGCGGCGGAGCGGTGAGCTTCAATGTGAGGATGTTAGTATTGGCCACGTTCAAGTCCGGCGCGTGGTGGACGAGACATGCCACCATGAAGGTGTTTTGTGAGGATTTGAAGATTAATTTTGTTGTGAATGAGATTAATGGAGATTTGGATGTTAATAATGGTGGTGCCAAGCCTAAAGAGTGTGTCGTTCATTATGATTGAGAAAAATGGAAATGGACATGGAAATTTCTTTCTTCTTCTCTCTCTCTCTCTCTCTCTCTCTCTCTCTCTCTCTCTCTCTTTTCTTTTGGGTATATTAATTTATATCAATTTTTTATAATTGCTATAGAAAATGTTGTGGACGGATGGAGATGAGTGAAATGGTAGTTGTATTGTTTTGTTTTTTGCCTTGGAAATTCATTGAAGCTTTTGGTTGCATAATATTTTACACACATAATTTTTCTCTAAATTGGTTGGATGACCGGCATTTTTTGGTTTTTCAAATTGAGCGAAATTCTAAGCAAATAATATATCGTAGCAGTAGTGAATATTTATAAGTATTAAGTTTTTATCAAATTTGTGATCGCATATATAATCTTATTTTATCGCAAAATATAGAGTTCAAATTCCTTCATTCTCAAATTCAAAAAAGAAAAAATAGAACAAACCCACATACCTTATGTAAGAATTTATCATACCTCATTTTAAGAACTGATTCTAATAATTTTCGTATTTATGAATATATTAAAAGCCATTATATTATGCATATTAGCTAATGGCCAATGGTTATCACTTATTTTAAATGTACTGTCTTGTTTCATGTATTAAAAAATGTACAGGCTTTAGTGGCAGAAGCCCTCACTCAATAATAAGTGGTTTCGCTCTGATCTTCAACTATATCAGTTTATATGCCTGGAAGCCCTCACTCAATAATAAGTGGTTTCGCTCTGATCTTCAACCACATCGGTTTATATGCCTGGAACGTCTGTTGTATCATGCCGAAATAATATATATTATAGGAGATTTAACTATCTGGCAAATCCCTACTATTAATAGTAGCAAATCTGGTCTGACTCAATTGTTGTTGTTTTTTTTTTTTTTTTAATTTTTTTATTATTATTATTTTTTTCTGTTTCTGATGATTATTATTCTGGAGGATCATCTGTATTATATCATGCACGTGGTGTTGGCACTAAGAGCAAGCGCAAAACACGACTGTGTGGAACTGATTCTGCGAATGCTGCAACTTTTTCATCTTTATATTTTGCAATAATTCTTTTGGAGAATTAGAAATGCCCCTCAAAGAGGGACATTAAGATTTATATTCTTATATAAATATTAAAAACTCTTTGATAAATAATCATCCTCCTTTGGCCCTTTAAATTAAATCAAAAGGGACTTAATTTTTATAAAGAGATTGAAAATGATTACCATATATATTCTCTTGGGGTCAACAAAAAGCTCATACCCGATTAACCCATCTAAGCTTGCCTAATTTAACATGATATAACCCAACCCACCCAATCCGAGTTACATTTGATATATTTAGATTCAAATTTAATAACCCATCCCATTATGTTTTTTATATTTTTAAAAAATATTTTAACAATGTAATAATTAGCTTCTGCCGTGATTTATGACATATATATATAAATTTTATTATTGATCTTTTATTTTTCTACTTCCTTTATTATAATTCTTAAGAAATTGAACTAGATTTGATAAAAATATGTAATGAATTTCATTTTTTCCCCTTACATTTCTTATATTTAGAATTGGATCATTAAGCTTATGTTTTTCCCGTCCAATCTTCATAATCCAACCCAACTTTAATTGGGTGGTTTGATTATAAACTTTGGTTG
>JAFMPE010159597.1:0-19712 GCA_024759925.1 Ficus religiosa
TTTTATTTTTTATAACTGGAGTGATCCTAGACAACTAAAAACATTATAGTAATCATTTCCATTAATTTTTTTGAAATAATCTGATAGAGAGCATCACTTTTGACCAAATTTTTAACAGAAAACTATTGTAACATTTCAATACCTTAATGTCATCCAAGCTACGGATTAAAATAAGGGGGAAAAAAAAAAAAAACACATACAAAAAAGAAAAGAAAAAAAACGTTTCACAGACTTAAAAGATTTAAGGTCTAAACGAGCAATTTACCGTTTTCTTATGAACATGTTTTTATTGGCATTTTGTGAGGTGAGTAGCAGAGCAGTAGCCTAGTTGAAGGAGGCAAATGATTCGATTTGAATAATAGGAAAAGAGAGAAGCTGATTGTATTTACAATATCCGGAAATTTACATTTCTCTCCCCCCGCTTGCCAAAAACCTTGTGTGGTGACGTCAGCAGTTTCTATTTTTCCCTCTTTTTTTTTTTTTTTTTTTTTTTAAATCCCTCGCACAAAGATCACTCCTGCCAAACACCACCAAGCCATTCTTCTTCCCCATTTCCTCCTGCAAAAAACATAAAGCCATGCAGGAGGACAATAATAAATTTCAATTAAAAATAAATATTATCTCCGGACAAGATGGCGGTGGGTTAACTGTCAAAATTTCGCGGCCTGACTTTGCTCCCAAATATACACTCTGTACAAAGGCCAATTCTCGATTCAGCCACTAAGCTTCGACAAGAACTGACTCAAGTTATACTCTTCTGTGTATTGCGACTGATCCCAAAGCTCCTCCAGCCCACCCAGAATGGCCTTTAACCCCTTCTTGTTGCCCTTTAGTTTCACGTCTATGTCTAAGTTGTTATCCGATTGCTGTATTACGGATGACGTTCCCTGAAAAAAAAAAAAACCCATTTAGAAATTCAATGCAATCACCAAGGGCTCTGGTACGTGTCCAAAGGGAATTCATACCTACCAAGAGAATAAGTACCGAAATAATTTGTATAAAGAAGAGACGATTACCTTTGTAGATGTCTCTGCTGATGCAAAGAGATCGAGCAACTGGTCTGTATTCATTGTTTTCATGCTAGCATTTTCTGAATTAATAACTGCATTAGCTACTGAAAGTTTAAACCTCTGCAAGCTCATAACTTTCTCTTCGAGAGTGCCACGCATTATTAGACGATGGACGTTGACTACTTTTTTCTGACCCAACCTATGTGCTCTATCCATTGCCTGCAAAGCAAATTCATGAAGAGCAATTAAAATTTTTATCTGTATTAAGAACAAAGTCACCAATCCAATGCTGCATATCGTAGATCAGAACAGAATCCAAGGGAAAATGGGTAGATGAAACAGAGGAAATAGATGGAACGGAGGGCGAGAAATCCTCCCTTAACTAACCAAACGGAAGATTTTTAAATTAATTACCTGAAGATCTCGCATTGGATTCCAGTCATGCTCCATAAAAACGAGTGTGTCAGCAGATGTCAAGTTCAATCCGAGGCCACCAACTACAAACAATAATTAAATTTAGTAACTCATTCGAGTGGATCTTTCTCTGAAATCCTTAGAGGGAAACGAGCGTACCATGTGTGGTGAGTAACAAAACATCTATAGTAGGGTCTGAATTGAAAGATTTAACAATTTCAAAGCGTTTTTCTGTTTCAACTGATCCATCCAATCGCAAGTATGTCACACTGCTTCAAAAATATTGCTAATTAGAGCATGTAAATCTATCAATAACCAGTGGTACTTTGTGCTTAATGGCATACTATTTGAGGGAGACAGGTACAAAAGTCTGGGATGCAAAAATGCATAAAGGTCGCTCGGCTAAATTATAAAAAATCGCTTACCCTACAATACCTTCTTCAGTATGAAACAGTTGGAAACTTGGAATGAATACATAGGTGAGGTGGTGTTGCTAATATAAAGAGAGGGGAGCTCAAATATTAGATATCTTAGAATGCATCTATATCCAATTAACCATGAAAAATTCTGATACCATATTTGAACAAAATATTGGTAGACATATCTAGCAAACTAACTGTACGGAGACCGTTCCAGTTGCCAGATTTTGCTTCCATCTCTGGGATGCATGAAACTCGAGGTTTTTTCAATAGGCAAGCCTGAGCATTTACTAGTTCCTTGGGAGGTTTTTGAATTAAATTCTGTTGCCTAGGTAGATTACCTACCAAGATTTGATTCGTCAGTAAATAATTCCCCCGATCATGCCCATCCTTATGTTCAACAATAAAGACCTATCTGAACCCATTCAATAACCTAGGAGTGCGTATAATTCAAACCCATTGTAAGAACTGATCCTTTTACCAACAATATCCTGTCCTTTGAACTCACAGTCGATAAAGGAGAAAAGATTTTCAATTGTAAAATCACCAAGAAAATTAGAAAGCCCAAGAACACTATTTATCAATTTATTACAAAAGCATGGCATTCTGTGAAAAATGGACTCGTAGGCAAACCTTTTCATATGGGTCTGAAACAAGTCTCTTTCAATGATGTCCAGTAAGGCCTGTATGAGACGCCACAATTGTATGAGAAGTAGTTCAGAGAAAGAAAACACAGTTTCATGAATAGAAAAATTAAAGTGAACATTACCTTATGCTGTGCAAATATCAAGACTCTATGCTGCCCAACATTCACAGCAGCTTCAGGAGATGCATCAATGCCTATTCCACACTCTTCCAGAATCTCCCGAAGTGCGACAAGTTTAGGAGAGTGGCAAGGTTTATGCAACTCTGAGATTATATCAGAACTAGAAGGTTGGTCAGATAAAAGGTACGAAATTGAATCTGGAATCTTTTCTCCAAGGACAAGCAATGGATGACTACAAAGTTTTAGCAAATACTGAAGTGCCTGAAACATTAATATGTGAGATATTAGACTTGGATCATTTCAGGAATTAAATACCAAATCCATATAAGCCAACTACCATCTTACCTGGAAAACATGCGAAGATGCTTTGGTCGGAACACTGCTTCCTTGTCCTGTGTCATCTGACTCATTCCCTTGTACCATACTAGAAATTTCTTGCCTCACATGTGAACCAGAAAATTGCTCATACAGTTTTAATTGTATGGGGCTCAGGTCACAGTATCTATCCTGAATGATTTTCTCTGGCAGATCAGACAAGACTTCATCCTTCGTTCGACGAAGGAGGAAAGGCATGACCTGTTAAATCAAGTCTAGTTAGAAAAGTAAATTGCTTTCAACATAATCTTCTTTGGTTTTATCTAAAATGACTGATTATAGAAAAAAATTAAATAACTCAGCCAAATATTTTTAGCCAAAAGAAAAAGGATCATCAGAGAATATACTTGCTGGCTTTAGAAAGTTTAACATTACTTTCATGTTGTCTTTGGAAAGAGCCTTCCACTCTCTCCAGAATCAGTCGTGGGTAACATAAATCTATTCTACCTTTCTGGGGGCTATAGATGGGTTAAAGAAAATTGTTCCTTACATATTTATCATGTTAAAGAGCTGAGAGAGAATGACGAACCAACAACAGAGACAGGTTTCTACTTTTTAAATGATAAAATTCTGTGAGGAAATATTGACCTGTTTGTGCAGTGCCTCCATAGCAAGTACCCCTGCTTCAGCATCCTTCGCGGAACATTTGGGATCTCTGGATGCTAGCAATGGTTTTCCATAAGTCGCTTGGAACTGCTTAGAATGACGTAAAATCAATAGTTATTTGTTCGGAAAAATGGCAGTAGCAAATAAAATGAAGCAAAGAGTGATAAATGCTATCAACAAAAGTAAGGGTCAATGTACTCTTGTTTCCATATCATTTTTATTCTTATCATAACCATTGCTGTTTTTATCCCTTTTCTGGATAAAAGAAAAGACTATCAAACCAATACAAGGAAGAACATAGAGGGCACACATTGGCTTAAGCAAATCAAGAAAGAAAAAATAAGCTTACTATACAACATATACATTCTTTCGCATTCAGAATTACCAACAGACTTTTTTTTTTAATCCTTATCGCTAGTAACTGAACCAACTGACCTAATTTGCCATTGTACTTACTACTGGTCTAAGGCATTAGCTTTTAGTGCGATGCAACTGACTTTCAACTTGACAAGACAATCAAACAAACGATTGAAGTTCACTTGAATAGAAGGATTATTTACCCCTTTCTTTTCCTATGTATTCTTCTACATGCTTGTCAGCAACTTGTCCTTAATTAGATTAGATGGCATATAATCCAAAGATGCAAGATACATGAACTTTTGTAATCTGAAGAGAAGGATCAAAATAACATACCTGTCTCTCAGTTCCAAGAAACCCCGGCATTAGAAAATCAAAAAGGGACCACAATTCCATGACATTATTCTGCAACAGAAGGTAAAGCCATTTTTCAGCAACACTTGGTGTACTTTCAACTTTTTGCAGGTCTTTTAAATGTAACCAACCTGGATGGGCGTTCCACTCAGTATCAAGCGGTGCTGAGCTTTCAATTGCTTCACTGCATGTGTTATTTTAGATTTCGCGTTCTTAATGATCTGCCCTTCATCTAGGATACAATAATTCCAGAGAAGTTTTCCAAGATAATCAACATCTTTGCGAACCACATCATATGATGTTATTATCACATTATGCTTGTCAAAATGTTCTCTGAGAGAAATGCGGTCTTGAGCAGAACCAACATATTGAAGAGTAGACATTATTGAGACATCGATATACTTCTCTATCTCAAATGCCCAGTGTCCGACAAGGGTTGATGGGCAAATAATTAAAGATGATAAAAGACCTTCACTGCTATTTAAAGTTTGATGCTCTACAATGTCAGAAGCCACGATAGCTGATGCTTGAAGTGTTTTACCAAGCCCCATGTCGTCACATAAGATTCCATGAAGCTTGAACCGTTTCAAGAAAGCCAACCAATTTATACCTTCTTGTTGATACCTGAACAAATTATAACAGCTTAGAACAGCAATGTAAATTCCGTGTCACCAAGTGTATGTGTGCCTGGAAGTGCATGTGTCTCTGTCTGTGTGTCTTTCCCTCCAAAAAAACATAGAATTCAAACCTTTGTCAATGATGAGTGTAAAAATGAACAGAGCAATTTCAATGCTATTATCTCAGTAACTTTAATGTCGAGTTGTCAAGAAATTGGAAGTAAAATGGGTTCTCCAAAGTTAGGAAACTAAACTCAGTTGGCATGGATAAGATAGTCTAGAAAATATAAAAAGAAAAAGTTGGTTCCGCTTTGTCAAAAATGAGTGGAAAAAAACAAGTCATCAAAAAAGCAGTTAATGTAATTTCCATTCTTTTATCTCAGTAACTTGTATTTGGAATTGTCATTAAGTCAGAAAGTAGAAATGGATTCTCCACAGGTAGGAAACTAAACTCAATTGGCATGAATAAGAAAGTCTAGAAATATGACGAGAAAAAGTTGGTTCAAACTGACTACTAAAATCTACTGGATCAATTGACAATCAGTAAAATCGTACTCCAGGAAAAGTACAAGCCACTGGAAAACGGTAGCTGATAAATTTTATTAGGATAACCGAAGTAAATTGTATGTCAAGAGATCTTAATTCATGTTCCTTTATTAGATACTTGGATGCCTAATGCTCCCCTCAATCTGGCATGCTATTCAACCAATTACAGACATTTAGCAATATATTCAGATACTATGTTCTGAGGAATAAATTAAAATATGTGCACTCTAGCCCCGCATAAAAGACAATGAATCCAATATTTAGATGACATAATCACTGGATATAACATAACAAAAGTGACCATAGAATTGTAAAGAAAACATTCCTAACCTTTCAAATCTTAGCAACAGCACACAAATTAGAACTTGTAGCTGAATCATTCTTATTCATAGAACTCTGGATGATCCTTTTTCTTTAAATTTTAGGAATTCGAGAAATGACGTCTAAAGGTTGTTTAGACCTTTTCCTTTTCTTTTTAAAGTCACATTGAGAGGAGCTCTTGTCCTTGGGATTTGCACATCTTCTTTTATGTTCTATTAAATACGCCGTGTTTCCAACAAAAATATAATTTCACTCTCAAAATAATATCAAAGCTTTAAGCAATATGCCATTTGTCAGGTAGTCACTCAAGAAACTGGGGATCCAGTAATCAACTAAAACAAATGCGTACCTCCTTAATGTCACTTTCAAATCAGTACTGAGTTGGTAATCGTCAATATTGGAGTTGTCAAGCAGTTGCTCAAGAAACTGTGCATCTTCCGCATTCCTGGAGAAACCTTCACTAAGTCCAACAGGGGGGGGAAGGCCTCGTGCCAGTGGAAGTAGAGGTACAAGGGCAGCAAAACTACGTGTCACGCTTTGTCTTACAGACTGATCACAATCACTCATACACCTTAGGAGAGGAACAACTAACAAAGGAGCATATGGAACCAGTTCTACACCCAAGCCCTGAACAAGCATACTGATAAGCATGCCAGCGCCTTGTCTTGCACAAACGGATGCGTCATCTCCTAACATCTGAATAGCATTTTCAACTATAGCTCCCATTGCATGTACTGTCATTGACTTGGCCATCGAAGTGATGCATCGAGAAGAAGCTAGTCTAACAGCTATGTGGGGATGGCGAATGCAATAAAAAAGGCATGGGAGAAGAGTGAGAAGTTTAGGTTTAAGTGCCTCGTTTAGCATAGGAGCAATAGATCGTACCACCTGCAGATCAGAAACAAAAACAGAAAATGAACAATAGGACAGGGTCTATAAGTCTGGATCCCCGATTTTAAATTGTAAAAGAAAGAACCATAGCTATCACGTACACAATGGGCCAAACGTTGACCAAAGATTATACCAAATAAGTAATGTACAGCTATAAAGTAAAAAGGATTGTATTTTAAGATGGCAAAAACACCCCCCAAAATAAGACCATTTCAACATAGCCTATACTTGGAACAGTTGGCAACGTGCGTGCTTCTTTCTCAAGCACTTCTAAACAAGAACATTAAAGAGTCACTTCTAAACCCGACAATTTTGTTCTCTCCCCAAAAATGGAAGATAGAAATGGAATTTAATTAGAATACTTTCTGGAATCAATTTAGCATATTTAACATTTTGGAATACAGAGAAGACTTTCTTTAATATATATACACTTTCAGACGTCAAACTTAATTATCATAAAATAGTTGGTGAAAACGTATTCAAAAAGAGCATTTACCTCGAAGAACATACTTTGGATTGCTAAGTCACTAGACATGTAATCAATACATACACGGAAATTTCCAGCCAAAAAATTATACACACACATATACGGCAATTATTCTCATATTGACTCTACAAAATTAAGGTATAGTATTTCTTCATTCCCTGTTTTATCAAAACTGTGATTAATCTTCTGGAAGCAAATATCCCGTCTTTTCAAAACCTTACATTAGCCACTCTACAAAATTAAGGTATAGTATTTCTTTATTCCCTGTTTTATCAAAACTGTGATTAATCTTCTGGAAGCAAATATCCCGTCTTTTCAAAACCTTACATTATCCACCAAAGCCCTTTAAAAATAAAAAATATTGTTATTGATTCTTGATTGCAGTTTATAGGGTAATGCAGATGAGAAAAGGTGACATCAAGATTTCAACCCAAGAGCAATGACAATTTATGTCCAGACGCCAATGAAAACTAGTAACAATAAGTACTGTATATTTATGCAATCTCTTATGCAGAAATCAGAAGATGAATTTTTTATATACGAAGCAAGTTCAAAAACAAGCCAAAACGTCTTACTGTAGTGACATATCATATATCCAGGGGCACACCAAAAATCATTGGATTAGAAATGAGGAAACATAAGGATGGAAATAACCTGGATATTATTTATTAATAACTGTGGATCCGGAACTGAGTCAATAGTTTGAGTAATTTGCTTCTCATCTCGAATCAAAGACTCAGTACTGCTAGGCTTGAGAACTTCTGTGAGGCAATCCCATAGTTTAGGAAGCTTATCAAATAATGAAGCACTAAACCTGTCACACAATTGCTTCAATGCAAGTTCAGACCCTCGTCTGCTAATGAATCCTTCAACCTTTGACCGGTCTTCACCACCAGCCAGAACCGGAACTTTTGATTTCTGCTTACTAGTGGCAGTCCCAAAGGAGTAAAGATCTTGATCATCGATAACCCCCAGGGAACCGATAACTGCAGCTTGCGGTGTCTCGCAAGGGTCCATGCAAGTTAAACTACAGACGTTTTTAATTAGCTTATCATTTGGGCTAGGCTTGCGTGAAATACAATGAGAAATAAGCTCTGCAAGTGCTTCAGCAGCCTTCTCTTGTAGTTTCTCCTCCTTCAAAAGGAATTAAACAAAAAAAATGAAAATCAATCTTGGCATGCCTGTCAGACTAAAATAGCATTTGCATCTAAAATACAGCCAATCTTGGTGTGCCAGTTGGATTAAAATAGCATTTGTATCTAAAATACTACCTGTTCTCTTCTTATTGATGCCATAAGAGGCAGGATAACTGGATTAAGTCGTGCAGGGAGCTCTGACATCCAAACAACTGCCGCAGCAAGAAGGGCAGATACTGAAACATGCAGATTACTCTGCAGATTGTTTGAGGAGGTACGGATGAGCAAGTGCAAGAGATAATTTCAGAAAGTCGTTGGTAGGTTCAAAGTTAACAACAATATCAAACTAGCAATGATAAAGCAAAAAAGCTTAAATGAAACTCAAGTGCAAGGAAAATCGGCAATAAAAAAAAGTCCACTGAAAATGGAATTGCAATCCACCAAAAAAAAAAAAAAGAATGAATGAATGCAAGAACTTGACAAGAATGCATAGATACATCTTTGTCCATTTCAAGGGAATGGCCTAGTTGCATCTCAAAGTACCTGAACACATTTTAAGTATCCTGAAGTTGTCAAAAGTCGTTGTTTTACTGATTCAATATCATCAAGGTGTCCGGTAGTATCATTTCCAGTGTTTTCATTGCATAAGGCAGGAACTTTCGATGCAAGATTTATTGCATCATCTGGACTCAAGCTTTCCAGGTCACATTTCATAGTTTCCAACAAACTATCAAACATGCCCGATGATTGAATAACATGAAATAACTGACTAGCCTCGCCACGCATCTTAGAATATGTTCTCGAAAGCTCCGAATAAGGAAGAAGTGAATCTTTTGTTGGGAATGTAGGGTCAGCACATGCTAATAAGTCCAACAACCAATTTTTAAGATGATTGGGAAAACTAGGCAAAGTTCCCTGATTTCCATATGCATCACTGCTTTTTATCTCTTTGAACCAAGAGATTAGAATCATTGATGCCACCTGGATAGCATATAGATGAAAAATATGAGGAGCAGCAAAAGGGACAAACAAAAAGGAAGCGGTAAATCTTGAAAGGTAAAGGCGGTACCTGCCGCTGGACACCAGATAAAGAGGTAAGTGCATATGATAATGGATCAATTACATATTGCATAGATCCTTCTTCCAACTTAGATGCAAAAATTCCCAGTGCTGTTGCTGTGAGCACCCGAGTACGCGTGACCGATATTTCTGAATCAGCACCAACAATTATCTTAACAGGATTGCTGGAAGCATCTCCAACTCTCTCTACTGGAATAGCACCATTTGCAGATTCCAACCCGATGTTTCTATAAGACTCATTTTCAAGATTAGCAGCTCTCATTTTAGCCGCTGCTCTAACATGACTCTTTCGTGGAAGAGCAACGGGCCAAAACATTTTAGTAGGATCTAATACTGAACCATATGGAGTACTTGCAAGCTCTATCCAAGAAGACATAAACGACCTTGCAACATTTTCCAGGTCCTCCTTTGAGGACTATAAGCAACCAAGAGAAGAGTTCGTTAAGATAGATGATGTAGAGAAGCTATAGTTCGAGAAAGTATAAATGAGAAACTGTTCAACTGAAAACAGAAAGGGAAAAAGAAAAAAGAAAAAACCTGAACAAGAAGCCTCCAAACGCTCTCAGAACAATGCAAAATTTCCTCATTTGAATCCAACAGCAAATTTTGGAAAACGATTCTAAGTGTGTCACCCAATATAAATGAAGGCCAAAATGAAGAACCAGAGGGCTCGGAAACATTTCTTTTGCATCCAGCTTCAAGCAGTCTCTCCTACAAATTAAAGTTAAAAAATTTAGAAGAAATTCTCATCATAACACATAAAAGTACAATATAACATACAAAGATATAAAACCATTACGCAAGAACTACACCCACTGAACTCGTTTCTGCAAATAAATCCCTAGCATCAATGATAACTAGATTACCAAAGAGAGAGTTACCAAAGTGCGAATAGCTGAAAAACGGACTGATGTGATACTGTGCCTCATAAATGGCCATAGACGGGGTGCCAATGTTGATAACATAAAAGGATTTTCCTGTAAATTCACCACTCCAGTATCATCAATACGACCAAGCTCATTTAAATCAAACTCTTGGCTATCTTTCGAGGTCCCCAACATCTTTGGAATCATTTCCTCCTGGGAATAGATTTCTGCCAACAAATTCATCACGCTGCAAGCAGATTACAAGATTTTTTAAAAGAAATTAAAATATATGAATCACTAGGGCATTAAACTGTCTGAAACAAACAGAAAAGTTAGAGAGTATCACAACCATACAAGAATATTTAATCAGGCCAGCCATAAAGAAACAGAGAAAATATTAGAGGAACTTCAGAACAAATCAGAAGATAAGCTACTTCGACATGCATCACAAGAGAATTCCTCAGAGAGGACACCTGATGTTCCATTCCTCTCTCAGAAAAATTTATAATATAAACCCTTATACGTAAACAGCAACAATGAATGAATAAATATTATTTGTACTTCCGTGACTCCAAAAGGCTTATTGATTGTGATGGGTTTTTTTTTTTTTTTTTAAATAATAAAACGAAAAAGAAACAATACTTCATTTAGTCAGAAAAAGTATGAAATATTGGAATGGATAGTTTTATATAAGTTTTAGAATAAAGAGAATGTTATCTTTACTAGCAGGTGGATTTCCTCTACGCTGGTGGACCTTGCATGTCTTGAGGATCAACTGTGATTCTAATTTCTAACTCGAATGTTCGGTTTTATAGGTTTTCCTTTAGATCTACATCTTTTTGTTTAGTATTAATATGGCATACACGTTTAGATTTCCTATCTTCAGGCTTCCCAGTCCCAAATGCAACACAAATCAAAGTAGCAATGCCCAGTTTGGTTAAAACAAAATTTAAAAAAATAATAATTGAACTTATTAGGTTAAGATTACCTGCTGGTTGATGGACTTAAATCGTCCAAATCAAGTAATATGTCCCAAAGTAACATCACTATGGAATTTAACATTTGACCCTGTAGATGAACAATAGCAGCAGCTGTTGGTATCAAAGCATCAGCAGCTACCGCTCGAACATCATCGTCAGGGTCCTCAAGCCCAGCTTTACAAGCCGGGAGAACGCGTCCAAGCAATTCAGGAAGCATCTCCTAGTTAAAACAAAAAACAAAAAAAGGGTCATAGATTAATTAGAAACTAAAAAAAAATAAGGAAAATGTACAAAAAAACTCCTTTACAAGTAAACTGCATTATTGAACACGTGCATTCAACCGGAATCACTCAGATTATTAAAATATCACTCCCTTCCATTTCGTAAGAAACAAAAATTTTATTGACACTGAAAACAGTAAAATAGAAAAGAGGAGACGGAGTCCTCTAGAGAAACAGGAAAACAAAACAAAATACAGGAAGCATCTCCTATTTAAAACAAAAACATAAAAACATAAAAAGGGTCTTATATTAATTATAAACTAAAAACAAAACAGGAAAATGTACAAAAAAACTCCTTTACGAGTAAACTGCATTATTGAATACATGTATTCAACCCGAATCACTCAGATTATTAAAATATCATTCCCTTTTGTTTCATAAGAAACAAAAATTTTATTAATACTGAAAACAGTAAAATAGAAAAGAGGAGAAGGAATCCTCTAGAGAAACAGTAACATAAACTACCAACATTGGCTGCCAAAACATCTTTCTGATTCAGAACAATCAAAGGAAACTCTTAGTAGGCTTTATCGGTAAAAGCCTACAATGAAACTAAGTACTTGGTTCTTTCAAAAAGAGTGTCCAACTCCTTATCTTCATATTAGTTGTTTCTCGCAATGTCTGGACAGTACTTTTAGGAAATTTAAACTAGCTCCATATTCAAGATCCCGACAGGAGTAACTGCAGTTATTGAGAACATGATAGAGATATCCTTAGGAGTGGATGTGAGGAGATACACTTGGCTCATCTTTATAGCTGTCAACAATATGTATTGAACATACCAATAGTTGTAGCAATGGAGGCAGCAGGCAAAGCGGCAAGCTCAAAGATCAATTTATGTGCCAATGTCTTTACTTTTACCTAGTTCCTAAATTGCACCAAACATGGGTTACTTTTTAGATTTGGATTATATCAATTCCCTTGTTAGGTTCAATTTTAATCGTCCCAACTCATAAATTGTTCAATTAGGTTCTTACATGATATTCCAAAAAATGTGCGCCTTTGTATGATTATAGGCTCATGGGAAGACCACAAGATTGATATTTGATCCAGAGTCAGAGGCCTCCTCAAGTTTCTGCGTCACCTTCAGGTGTATTTTTTGACAATTTGAGTATCACTCAGAGGTCAAGCATGGGTGAAAAAATAGATCATTGTTTTACCCACGCTGAAAGCTGCAACTTTTTTTTTTTTTTTTTTAAACTAAAAAGTCTCTTCTCTTAATCATTCTTAGCTGGATGAATTTGTCCACTCGTTTTTTCTATATTTATTATCTAGGAATATCCTCTCCCTGAATCGATGGTGCTTTCCATCATGAATTCTAAATCATTAAAAAAGTATTTTATTTCTTAGTAAAGAAAGAAAAAATCTTAGATTGGTGTCGACACAATAGCTGTACAGTTTCAGGAAATTTCATAGGCAGAAGTTGCAATTAAAGGAAATGAAGAAGAAAAGGCACAAACGACAATGACTCAACAACCAAGAACGGCTGTAACCTGAATTTCAGCATATTCAAACTGTACTAAATTCTAGTAATACAGAAATATTTTTAGTTTCTTTTAGGTTCTCCTGCCATTTTTTTTTTTTTTTTTAAATTTTTGAGAAACCCTCATCCTCTTTCCTTTTTATGCAATTATACTAACAATGAAAGGAAGTTTTTCTTGTTAAGGAAAAAGAAACTGAAATACAAATTTTTACCTGCCGCACTGCTACCAAATACTTGATACCTAACAGGCTTCCATGGCGAATCTCCCATTCTGGTCTAAACTGAACATAACGAAATATCAGAAGCATAACAAACAAAACAAGAAAGGAAGAGAAAAAGAGTGAAAACAAAAATTAACAACACAAGTACAACCCGTAGCACTTAAAAGAACAAAAAGCATGTGCTTACATGAAATTTACCTGCATCTCCAGCAAGATATTCAACGTTTCATGAACTAAAGTGGGATGCATGTATTTGAACACAACACCTAATGCCTGTGCACAGGTTTCCCGTACTGGGGCAACAACTTGATCAGATACATAATCCCCAAAACTGCAATCAAATGGAGCAAAGATAAAATTTATTAAACCGATAGGCACAAAAAGATTCCAATCAGAAGCATGCAAGAAAATAAAAATAGTTGTAACATTCTAAATCAGCTAGGTATGTAGTCCAAATACTAAAATTGTAAGCCGAAGAATAAAGACAGACAACACAAAGATTTACCGGTCTAGTGCCAAAACACACAGGAAACGGATCGCACAATCTTGAAGAAATTGGGAATTCTTCAGCCAAGAATGCCTAGCCAATTTAATCCAGTTCATCAGTTCACCATTTTCAGAAAGACTTTTTGCCATGTCCGTTTCCTTAATGCTGGAATAATCCTTGAGGATAGTTGTTTCTGCTGCTACTTCTTTACTTGGATACAGTGAAGTATCAAGGTAAGAATCTGGCTCCACCTTGACAGAACCAACATTTGAGTACTCATTAATTAGCTCAAAACCCAAGTCCCGCCTATCATCTTCAACCTTGAAGCTGATGTCAGAGTTTGAATCCTTCATGGCAATGACCATTGTATCCATCCAATGAGATGATACATCCTCGAACTTTGGTCTTTTAAGGTCTGGTTCAAACTCATCTGTTGAACCTTGCATATTCAAATCAATTTCTCTGTCTCTCTTCATTGTATGTGTTATAAATTCGTCTTCTAATTGAACAAGTGGTGCACTATCTAAACTATCGGACATAAATACACCAGCAGAAGCACCTTGATGTGTTAAAATCTCTCTTAGAGCCATCACACTACCATGCCGTACTTCCCAAACTGAAAAATAAATGGCAGACAGAATACTGTTTTATAAGATAAATGAAGAGAATGATATAATCGCAGCAATCCTAACGAGAAATACGTATAATAATCATAATGGACAAATAATAATCAGAACCATCATCATTGATCAACATTCATAAAGAGTAAGCTTACCAGGATCAAACATATCAACTATTAGCTGCTCAACAAAACCATGGAAAGGCCACCACCCATCTCTGTCATTTTCCAAGTTGTCTTCATCATCATTAACATCCACAGATGCCTACATAAAGAATCAACATGAAAATAAAGAATCCGGTACTCTTACATGGAAAAAGTCAAGAGACGAGTAACGAAGTAATTAGCAAATCAAACAAACAAAAGGCAAAGCTGAGGAACTCTCAGTGTGTATTGGCACAGGGCAAGAAAAGATGATGATGTTCGCGTTGGAAAACCTCCAATCCCTGTAGCTTGCCCCACATGCTGGTAAAAAGATCGATCTAATCTGCCCACTAAATCTAAATTTTTAATCATAAATTCAGAATGGCAAATAATCATGATCAAGTTTTTCTAATTCACCAGCTAGGAGGTTCTGAAGAATTGAACACCAAAGCATGTGGAAGCAAACTACAGGCCTGAACTGCTCAACCAACCAATTCTAAGGATGCATTTTCTTCACAATTGGACAGTTTGGGAGAAAAAGGTTTATCAGTCAACAAGACCAAGAAAGATGCCTAACTTATTCATAACACTCCTTCACTATTACATGTTATATTCGACAAATTATAGGCCTAAAATCATGCAAGAAATATAAACAAAAAAAGTAAATCTATGATGTTCTAAGCTTCATAATAAAAGTAAACTTAAATTCCCTCTAAAACTTGTTAATGCATAGAGCACTGATTTCTTCTTAATTGACCCACACATTAAGAACTAAGACTACGTTCCCAAATAGAGTAATCAAACAGTTCCATATGCCACAAGACAAAAGCAAGTGCCCCAAAATTCCATCAATATTTTTGTAGTGCCTCCAAATGAAAATGCAAACTATTAGCATTAAACATTTTTGTCAGTTCAAATAACAAAGATAAGATAAGTAACACAAATACCTTATTAGAACCTAAGGGATCAGCATTTGAGCCCTTTACTGTTGTTGCATTTTGTGCACCTGATACTCTTGGATCGCCATCCTCACACCAACCTTTCATTTGATCTTTTGAACTTATTTTTGCTTTTCGTTTTAAAAGATTCCTTTCCCTTGGACTCGGCCTCCTTGACATAGGAACCATATCTGCCACTAATCGTTGAATATTATGCGGTACATAAACTCTTTGATTTATCCCATTTACATGGGAGTTATGCATAATGAGATCTTCATCTCTTATCATATCATTTACATCCATGAACTGCTCACATACATCCAACCCTGCATAAAATAAAAACTCGCTTTGAAATTGAACTAAAAGGCTAATGAAGTAAACAATTTTTTATATAAGAAAACCTTTCTGATAAATTAATCAATTACAAGGAAAAGAGGATAAGATATTCTCAACAACCCAACCCACCCACCCCCCCAACCCCCCCCGCCCCGAGAAACAGCAGCATGAAATGCTGAAAAGCAAACTCGCCTAGAAAAATTCACACGCACATATTCCTATAACATCCATCAATTTAGAATGATCAAAGAAAATGGAATGTTCTTGAACTCCTTATCTGTTGAAACCCAGAGTAAAGCTAAAAATTTAGCTTTTCCAAAGTATCCATCAACCCAGTATCCTTTTCCTCAAAAACACTGGAATAAATTAAGTATACAATATTGATAGCACATCACATAATCTATAAAAGCCAAACCCAAAGATAGTGCAAGATAAGAAGTAATTATATAAAAGTTATTATTACAATATTGCAAAACCAATTTCTCACCACTCAAAAGAGAAAAGTGACAAGGATTCATTAAATGATAAGACACACAAAAAAATAGAAAACAAATTAAGAAGCAAAGCAAGAACATGTGTGGATGTAACATTAACAGAAATCAGGTGAGGCAAGTAGTACCCAAATCATGGTCCAAAAACAACAAACAGAACTGAACTCATTATGGATTGAAATTACAAGCAAAGTATGCCTTTTTGACCAAATACTTTCATATAATTATGGGTTAAAAGACAATAACTATGTGTCAAGTTTTGCTAGACATTTGATTCCATCACAACATTCACCAAGCTATACAGACATTAAACTACAAACCTAAACGCCGTCGAAGATTTTGCTTTTGACGAGCCAACCTCTCCCTTGGGTTCTTTGTATTATCATTCGCAACATCGTACTCCTGAATTAAAAAACAATATGAGGACTAAATTATATATACATATATTGTAACAGACCAACATTTTTTTCCCTTTCCCAAAAGGGAGCGTGAATTTGCGAAATATCTATGTAATTATATTATTTATATGCATCTTTTCCTTTAAAGGATCACAGTTAGATAGGAATGTAACATAATTGAGCACAACTATCTACATGGATCATCATTAGTAATAAAGCAGAAGGCAAAAATTGCAACACCACGGAACAAAATGCCATACAAATTAACAAGTGTCTACAGCTGGATCCATTGATCCATTGACGATCAGAAGAAATAGCACCACAACTCAGCACAATTAATATCTATAGTTACTAATTCTCAAGTCCTATTGTTTCATCTCTAATAATGGTTTGTGGCACACGATGATATCCCAATCCATAAATATCCACAATAATATTGAACATATACGATTTTAATATACACCTTTTTATAAGGAAATAAAAAATTTATTACAAATGCAAGATTACAAGACAAACGGAGGAGAAGATATCATGTGCATAACAATGAAAAAAAACCTAATGCCTACGACTACATACTCAGAGAGAAAAATCCTTAAATCCTTATTTGTAGATGCACATAAGAAGCCTTGATTTCTGATTTCTTCCATAAGAATAACACATATGATGCTCGTTACTATAAGAAATTCTGCTCTTCCTTTCCATCCGCACACACTTCCATAACTTTAGGCCCCTTTGCTACAACCATAGCCAAAGATGTTTTCCACCCGTAAAAAGACTGTTTCTCAAGAAATACATACTGAAAACCCGCTCCCTTCAACAGTAAGCACAACAGAAACCATGCAACTTCATAGCCGAATGATACATGGTCAATAGTTTCAGCACCTCATTTGCAAGTCCCACAAGAGGAAGGCGATTTTCATCTCAGTTAAAAATAAAAACAAAAATAATTACCACTACAGATGTTCTTTTTACACAAACGTTATCTGGCTGTTCAATAGTGCATGGATTCATCAAATCCAATCGTAACAGATTTGTTCCGAAGTTCAGTCCTAAATTCAAATTTTATAAAAGGCAACGATCATGCGTAAAATCGGAGCCCTGCAGTTTCTAATGAACAAATCTCCACTCCTAACTTTTCACCAACCTGGCCTACTCATTTCCCCAATCTTCGTATGAAATCATATATATAATATACAAATAAATAAATATATATATATATATGCACAAGAGCAGGAACTAAGAGACTATCTATGAGAGTAACTTCAAAGTATTTTTTCTTAGCTGTTCTCGTCAATAAAGTTTTGTTGCTTATCAGTGAATAAATAAACAAATATATGGATAAAATAAAAACTTAAAGTGATGTACTTTTGAAACTTACTTGTCCTCCAGATGCCACTAGAGCACCAAACTCCAGCACTTTGTTAATATTAAAGCTGTTATAGACAAAAACTAGTAAGCTGGTAAATAACAATACCAACAACTTCAAAGTAAAGAGACTTATTGGCAAGAAATGTTGAAAATATGTCATATGCAAAGAAGATGTGATACGGACCTTCTAAAAGATACGCCTGCAACGTTAGAACGAAAATCAGGCAATGCAAGCAAATCTTCAGGTGCACCGGAAATTCCAAATTCAGATAATTTCGATTGGCAACAACAAAGAAGTTCAGTCAAAGACGTGTGCTTAACATTCTCCGCTATAGCCCCTATAGCACGAGCTGCGGCGACTCGTGTATCCCAGTTTTTGCTACGAAGAAACTGCGAGACCTAATCTCGAAAACATAATAGAATTACTATAAAGTACTTCATCACAATAATACAATTCAGAAATCCCTAACCAAACCTTAAAACGCCTAAATAGACACCATTTCTGCGCCAAATTCGGAATCCGAAGAAACCAGAAAAACTGATAATTGAGAATGATACCTTTTTCAATAGAGAGGTCAAGTCTTGAGGATGCGATTTAGCGATTTCCCCTATTTGCCGAGCAGCCGTGAACCTCGTCGATTGCGACGAACCAGCTTTTGCATTTCCATTAGGGAAAAACAAAATTTCAAAAAAAAAAAAATCAAAACTTTCTAAATTTGAACTCGAGAAATGGAATTCAAATTCATCGAATCAGCCTAAAAAAAAAAAAAGAGAGAGGATACCGTCCAAGAGAGTGAGGAGACGGTGAAGACGAGAGGATTGCTGTGCCATAATAGGTCATCCCACCGCTTTTATTCAACCAAAAAAAAACACTTGAAATCCTGTATTTAGCTTCTTCTTCTTCGGAGAAATCTTGTTAAGCCCTAGAATTCATGAGAGACAGAGAGAGAGAAACTTCAACGGCGAAAAACGGCTATCGAAAAGCTCAAGGAACGCCGGAGAAACGCCTAGGGCTAGGGAGGAAGAGGCGGATCCAGAGAGCGTTGGGCTGAAAATGGAGAAATGGTGAAGAAGGATGCGAACACCTCGCCGGAGAGGCAGAGATTTTATAAGGCGAAATGAAACGAAACAGCACGAAACTAGGTGAAACGAAACGAAACGAAACGAAACGCTCTCTTAGGTTTTCGCCTCGGGAGCTGTTGTTGTGCCTTCGGTTTCTTCCTTTTCCTTGTTCACAGACTTTGGCAACGATTTTCCTTCTTCTTCCCTATATTTATTTATTTATTTTCCAAACGGGTTTTTTTTTTTTTTTTTTTTTTTTGAGTAAACAAAAGGGTTTTTTCTGTATGTTGTTATGGAATTCAGTTTGTTATATAGAAAATTAATTAGGAGAGAATATGAGAAAATAATGGTTTTTTTTTTCCTCAAAAATATGTGAGTAAATAATTTTTTTTTCATAAATGTACGAGAAAATAATAGTTGACAGAATAGCAAGGAGAAACATGTAGTGCTATAGTTGGAAAAAAATAATAAAGTTTATTTTAGAGGGACTAAAACAAATATTTAAGTAGATATAAATTGGAAAGAAAATTAAAAAATCATATAAAAGATCAATTATGAGAGATTATGAGAAAAAAATAACTGACAGGGTCATAAAGAAAATATTGAGCAAGGATATGTGTGAAAATTTACTGCAATAGGGACTAAAAAAGAACGAAAAT
>JAFMPE010159708.1:0-19688 GCA_024759925.1 Ficus religiosa
CTAAAATCAACTACAAATTAATTTTAAAATTAAAAAAATTGCTTGTTCCCCCCCTGACGCCAACAATGAGCCCCTGTAAACAAGTTTTCTTTTGAAATTTCTTTTTTATTTTATTTATAATTTTTTAATTTATATCAGTATTAGGTAAGATGTATTATAATTATTAAACATAAGTAATATTTCAGCTATTCGATTACATCTTAATGATTAAAAAATAAGTTCTACTGATAAAGTATATAAATGAGGTTCTACTGCAGATTTTCCCTTTTTAAGGTATTTAGAATTTGTATTAATGCAGATGCATAATGGTAGAGCAAGTCAAATTTTTCTCTGCAAATATTCTGGCCTAGCTAGCTGGGTTATATATGTGTATTGTCCATATGCAATGAGCAGATAAATAGCACTCCTTGTTTAGAATGGAAAATGCATGCAACAAGAAGAGATTACTTAAAAAGAAGGGTTAATTTCATTACATATAACATATTTATTCATGTAATACTAGTGTTAAAAGAGCATAACATCAATAAATTTAGATGTTCAAGGTTATTGTTATTTCTTTTTAGTTCAACCACCGAAAATTTTAGTGATCTTAAATAATGATATACCATTTTCAACGTTAATATTATGTTGAATAAATGTCATGTTAACCTTTCTACTTTAACATATAAAAACATATTCTATAAGGACCATAAACAAGCCTTAACATATAAAATTCATATAGATTTAACCTCATAATTATAAATTGAATTAGTTAGGTTGAACAAGCTTCATAGCGTTCAACACAACAAAAATAATTTGTCGAGAATCATCACTCTTTTTCCAGAGATTAAAAGGATCACGGCATGAATAAATGCACCATATGGTTTAGATATTTAGCTTGTGTTTGGTGCATTGATTTATAATAGAATTTTTATGCTGAAATTGATTAAATTTGTAAAATTAATTATAATTTTTATCGACTTAAAAAAAAAGATAAAAACTTTAGGTTCCAAATAGAGAGTGAAATTCAAGCTTATTTTCTAAAGTTATAATTGAGATCTAACCAGGTCAAACTTCAAAATAGGACTTTTCTCTTTTGCATTTTTGGTTTTTTGCCACTTGACTTCAACACAAATGACCAGACTTTGTTGCCTAAGCAAGAAAAATTAGGGCCAACTAGTTCAGCTATTGGAGAAACGTCACATCTCCCAAAGACTTGCAAGAAACCGTGTGTATTACTTCGTTGAAAATTGTATATTTCTTATTTAAAATTTGCGACATATATTTAACATAATTGACCCAAATTATCACGAAGTTGGAAAAATAAGAAACAACAAAAAAAGGCCGGCAAAAGTTGAATTATACAACTGAATGTATAGAATTTCTTGTTCTTGTATTAAGGGCGGAAGATCATAGGAACCACCACAAGCTGTCAAATTCTTCTTCTCCTGATACTATTTAACCCAAATTACTTAAAAAAATAAAAAATAAAATTGTGAGTTATAATTTTACCACTTTCTTGCTTGAGTAGAAATCCGTAAATATGACAATTAGAGTTCATGGAGTGCCATTCTCCACGTGCACCGCGCGTGTCTTGCTTTGCCTCTCCATGAGAAGGGCCTCCCATATGAGCTCATGCCCGTCGACGTCCGCTCCGGTGAACATAAACGACAACCTTTCCTCTCTTTGAATGTGAGAGCTCCATCTTTATGTTATACTATATTTTTGTTTTTTGAGGAGATAACTAATTTGGCTTGTTTATTTACTCAAAATTTTTTTTTTTTTTGATAGACATCCATTCTGAAAACCCAAATAATAGGCAACGTCCGCAAATTAAGGGAATAATCAAAAGAAAAATAGAAAAATGATTGAAACCTCTTAACATTATTGATTAATTCCAGCAAATAAATAAATAAATAAATAAAATTATATATATTCATTTTGGTACGGCCAGAATAAAGGGCAATCAACCGTTACATATCACGCAAACACAAAGACATTGAAGGCACCGATCTCCTCCGATCAAACGGCTTAGAGGAATTAGCCGCCGTAGAAACAAGGATGGAAGTAGAGGCCCACCAATTCGACACTCCGATTTCCGCCATCTTTTATCAACTCATCGTGAACCCGATCCACGGGAGGACTCCAGACGAGAAAATTGTGCAAACGGAAACTGAAAAGCTAGAGAAAGTCCTCGACGTATACGAGGAAAGGTTGGCCAAACATGAATACCTAGCCGGAGACAATTACTCATTGGCTGCTCTTCACCACATCCCTGGTCTTGTTTACCTCATGAAGACCCCAAAGGCAACCGTACACGTGTCAAAGCTTGGTGGGACAAGATTTCTGCCAGGAAATCAACGGCTGAAGTTGTGTCACACATGAAGTTAGCTGGTTAATTATTTAAAGCTTTTGATTAAATGTTGTGTGCTGTCGTAGTTTTTGATTAATTTTCTGTAATATTTGTCCGTTAATTAATTAAAATTGTCCATGTTTTATGAGTTAATTATGAGTTTCCTGGAGTATGAAAAATGTTGTATGATCTCGTACGTAAAATAATGTTTTATATGAGTAGGTAAATTAATTAAAATATATATATATAAGGAGCTTTCAAAATATTAATTAAAAAATATAAGTCCAGAGCCGTAAGAAAATATTAATTAAAAAAAATATAAATTTCATTATTTCAATATTGTACAAGAGCTTTCAAAATAAGGAGTTAGACCACAATTAAATAAACCCTTTTGTCTTCGTATGACTCTGGTCACCTGCCCTTTCGGTTCGAGGGTTTTGCTGCGAAGTTTCATTTTTAATTTGTTTTTCTTTTTATTTTTTCTTTTTATCCTAATTTTTCTTTTTGTCAACGCTTGCGTCTATTTTCATGTCGTTTTTTATCTTTATCGTCGGTTTTAATACATGATATTTTGCTTGCCTCTTTCGTTACCGTTTTTTACCCTTTTATTGTATTACCATTTTGTTACCGTTTTTTACAAATTCATAGCCACTTCGTGTATTGTCGGTTTTTCTAGCTGTGACTTACATATTATTTTGTCGTTATTTACGTTATCATGTTGGTATTTAGTTAAGTTGTTGTACTTCGTGTATTGTCGATTTTTCTAGCCATGACTTACCTATTTTTCTGTCGTTTTTTGCGTTATCACGTTGGTATCTAATTATGTTGTTGTTGTTGTTGTTTTTTTTTTTTTTTTTTTTTTTTTTTTTTTTTTTTTTTTTTTCAGTGCGTTTTTGTGCTTGCGTCTCTCTCTCTCGTCAGAGACTCAGAACGTATTATCGGCGTTGCTTTCATATTTTTATGTTCTTGTGTCACGTTGTTGTCGTTTCTTCCAGTTGCCTACGTATGGTCGTTTTCCGGCATAGCGTCATTTTTAAATCATTCTGTCGTTATTTCATTTGTTTTTTATTTTTTTTTCCCTTTTCATTTTAGCTGTAGCTTATACCTTTTTGTTTCTTGTACTTGTTTTACTCACGCTTTCAATCTTTACGTAATTTTGATATTTCTTGCCCTTCGATTTTCCAAGTCGTTTTTTACTTCTTCAATTTTTTTTTTTCGTTTTTGTCCCTGGCTCTTTCATTTACTTCCTTTTTAAATTATGGGATGTCGTTGTCAAGCCACTTCCTTGTATAATTTTTCTTGTCATTTTTGTTGTGGCGTCGTTTGAAGGTCATGCTGTCTTTTTCATATTGGCTCTAGCTATGCGCGTATTGACGTTTTACACTTGTCTTTTTCATTTTCTCATATGTTTGGTTTCGGGTTAAAATTATACTGTCGTCCTTTTCTTTTCTTTTTTTTTTAGGGGGGCCGGGGGGGTTCTTATGCATTGTCGTTTTGCAATTTTTTTCACTTGTTGCGTTCTCGTTCCTCTTTGATTGTCGACTTTCAATTGTGTCGTTTTTTCCTGTTATTGTCAGTTCCAATTGCTGGCTCGTTTACCCGCTTTTCGAGGTATAATGGCGTTTCCAATCATTTAATTGTTTTCTCGTTGACTTCTTTTTTCGTTGCTGTTTCTCTTATTTTGTTTCTGTGTTTTGATGTCATTTTATAGGGCCCTTTTTTTTTTTTTTTTTCTTTCTTTTTTTGTTTAAATAATAACTATAGTGGCTTTTGGTTGTGTTCCCGCACGTGTAGACAGGGGAGCACCGAGTTCAATTTTTTGTTATTTTATTTTTACTCCAAATGTTTTATAATTTTTATAATTTGTCCTTATTGAAATTAAAAAGTTCTCATGTAGTACTTATTTTATCCCTATTAAAAATAAAAAATTTCTCACATAATCTCCACTAAAATTAATTTTATAAAATAAGGTTTATACTTTTACTATTTTACCCGCATTAAAAATAAAAATTCTCACATAAACCTACTAAAATTTAAAAATATCACATAATTCCCTTTAGAATTTATTTTATCTTGAAAAGAAAATTTTAGTGTACACCCCACTAAAAATTTATTTCTGACTCCGCATATGTGTGTGGTTGTTTTTCACTTTTTAGTGATTTTTATCGTTTTTACCTTTGTTGTCGTTAATGTCGCTTGCTCTTTAATGCAGTTTTCTCTCTGTTTTCGTTCTATGATATGATATCGCTCTAAGAAGTTTCGTCGTTCACCGCTGTTTTCCTCTTAGGCCATGGTTTTATTATGACGTTGCTTTATAACTAAATTATCGTTTTTTTTTCTTGGCCCTTTTTGTTGCATTTTTGTGCTGGTGTCGTTTATGATCGCCTGCTCTTTCCTTCTCTTTTAGGCTTTGATGGTAAGTGCAAATATTCAACAATTTTTGTAGTGTAAGCTTAGTTCCTACTTTATTCATGTATAAATATACATATTAGGCTATGATGTAGTTTTCAATTATTATTATTTTTTCCCTCAATGATAATGATTTGAGTTAAGGTTACGTTGTCATATGTTTTGTTACGTCTTTTTCCTATTTTCTTAAATGTGGTTTTTTTTTTTTTTTTTTCATTCGCTGAGCTTTCTATTTAATTGTTTTTTTTAAATTATCTACTTAATTGTCATTTTGCTATCACTGGATGCTTTTGTTTTATTTTTCTTCGCTTTGCCCAGTTGAGTTGTCGTTTTCTTTGGAATGCTGCTTTAACGTCGTTTCAGACTTTTTTGTCGTTTTCATTCTTGTTGTCGTTTTCTTTGTATTTTTGTTATTTTTTTCCTCCAAATTGTCGTTTTTCCCTTTAATTGTGGTTTTACATTTGCTAGGTAAATGTTTTCAATTTTTTATTAAAAAAAATAAAAAGGTTTTCGGTTTTAATTGTCGTTTTACTATCGATGACTCGTTTATGCTTTTCTTCTCTTTTCCTTTGCTTTTGTCTAGTCGTGTTGTCGTTTTCTTCTTGGATTGACATTTTTGTCTCGTTTAAGACTATTATTGTCGTTCGTATTCATGTTGTCGTTTTCTTTTGTATTTTTGTTACGTTTTTCTCTGTTTTATCGCTGCCAAGTGTTTTCAATCTTTACTGTCCTTTTACTATTTCCGGCTCTTTTATAATTTAATTTTATTTTCCTTCCTTTTGTCCAGTCGTGTTGTCGTTTTCTTCTCGGATTGATATTTTGCTGTCGTTTAATACTTTTATTGTCGTTCTTATTCATGTTGTCGTTTACTTATGCATTTTCGTTATGTTTTCCTCTGTTTTTGTAGTTTTTCCCTTTAATTGTGGTTTTTCATTCGTTGGCCAAGTGTTTCTATCATTACTATCCTTTTACTATCGCCAGCTCTTTTATGATTTTATGATATTTTCCTTCGCGTTGTCCAGTCTTGTTGTCGTTTTCTTCTCGGATTGATATATGGTGTCGTTTAATACTTTTATTGTCGTTCTGATTCATGTTGTCACTTTCTTGTATATTGTCGTCGATCCAATCTCCTGCTGCTTCATGAGGAACAAGGGTAGAGATTAGACAGAGAGAGACACAGAGAGAGAGTGCCAGCCTTGGATTACTTTTTTTTTTTTTTTTTGGATAAATCAGCCTTATATTACATTGGACCTAGATATATGGACATCATTCCTAGTCCTAGCCCATAGTCATTTTAACTGGGTCTCGCTCCACCACTTCATGTCCGACTCAAACTCAGTTTGCGTTTAAATTTTAAACCAAGGGGAGTTTTGAGATTTCACACAAAGTTGAGAACTTTTCTCCTTTTTGTGCATATGACAATGATCTGCTACTTCATCACCAAAATACATACATACATACATACATATATATATAGGAAACGCCTTAAGAGCGTTACCGTATGCAATAGCGAAGTCAGAAATTTTTTTTTAGGGGTACGTGAGTTAAATTAAATTTTAAATTAAAAAATTATTTTACTTTAAATTCTTCTTTTCATGTATACTTAATAATAAAAAATAATCAACTTTAAAAAGTCAAAACTACGAATTTAAATAGTAGTGTAATTGAATTTTTGTTTATTTGAGATTTTGAGTGTGAACTATTATCCATTTATAAATCAAATGTTGGGGCATGAGTGAAATTTTTAAGAAAAATCCTAATAAATTTTGGAATTCCAAAATTTTAAGGGGCAAATGAGGGACCTAATTGAAAAAAAATTAACAGAATAGGAATACAAAATCAAAGAAGCCCATTGGGTCGGGGGAGTTAGGGGGCGCAGCTAAAGAAGCCCATTGGGTCAGGGGGGCCGGGGACCATGCGCATCCGATAAACAAGTGCCAACCGTAGATTTGTTGCTTATATGGATGGACGGCGAAGATGAGGTCTTTGCAATGAAGGGGTAGTTTGTAAAAAATATAACGAGTAGGGCATAGGGTATAGGACCTAGTTGACAGCTTACCATAAAATTTGTTTTATCTTAAAAAAAAATTTTAATGTACATCTCCATTGAAAAAAAAAAAAAAAAAATCTTAGCCTCGCCCCCTGTACATATATAATAATTCATTAAAAATGAAAAATAAAAATAAAAAAACATGTAACTGCGCATCCGGGGAATCGAACCCCGGTCAGTACCGTGGGAGGGTACTATGATACCACTACACCAGATGCGCCTTTATTTTAATGGGTTTCTCAAAGAATATTAAGACTATATTTTAATTGAAGCATCTTCTTTCCTTCCCCTCGAACTAGCCTATCGGGTGGAAATGGAATTGGAGTCTTGGATTTCAGTTTCAAAACTAAAAAGATTTTCTTTCAAATTAATACAATGGTTAGTAGGACTCCATATCAAATAAAAAAAAAAAAGAGTCTTAATAAACGATAAAGCAATTTTATATTATGATCGCTTGATGGGAAACACAGGTGCTTGATTGTAATCGGTGAGAATTAGCATGCAATTTTGTATTTCTTTTTTGACAAGTCGGTTAATAAATATGTGCATATGGTTCAATATAATCAATCAAATGAAATTATAATTGAAATGCATTTGCCTCTTAAACAAAAGACAGAGACATACATCTTACTGAGATTAAAAAAAAAAAAAAATCCAGATTAGGATTATACAAGAGTAAAATATTCAATAGTAGTGGATAATATATACATATAATGGAAATTGCATTATATATATGGAACAAGAAGAAAAATATTCAGTCATAAGAGCAGTTTATATTGCCACTAATTATACTAGTTAAGGGTCCGTTTGGCGAATGAGCTTGAGTTGAAAATTTTTGTTGACTTTTTAGAAAAGACAAATTTTTTTTCAAAAAAAGATAAAAATTGAGAAAAAAAGTACATTTTATCTTGAAATGAGATTACATATTTTATGTCCTTAAGTAGCTAGCCTTTTCCATTATGTGAATTGTTGTGTCTTGCATAAACTAGTCATATGGTCTTTTTAGAAAAATAAGGTAATTAGGAATATTATCTAGCATAATTGATCAAGAATTTCCACGAGGATAAAAATTTACAACTATCATGGATTCGTAGGTTTTACTAATTATACTTTCATTTTCATTAGAATGCAATGGTTCTGTCATTTTTCTCGGGATAATTCTGAATTACAACTAATAAATTCTTTAATATTCTTTCCTAAATTTGTTCTCATGAGGGAATTGATCCTACATTCCAAATGTTTAGCACTTTATTCTCGCAATCAATGTAGACGGCCTAATTGCTTCTGTTTTTTATAATCAAAGTTAGGCATAATCTAGTAGTAGATAAGCCAATCATTCTATATTTTACTTTAAGTTTATTCCCTTTATAGCAAAATTCTCCTTTTCTATCTCAGTAGAAAAATTCCCAATGATATTTGCCGCATTAAAAAAACTAATATGTACCCTTTTCCTAAAACCAATTAAATTTTTCTAATACTATTATAGTATAATGGGGAATAAGTTCATATAAATAGGAGGGGCCATTTAAAACTTAAATTAATTAAAGATACCAAAACTTAAAATTAGGGTCGATAATCACATGTAGGGAAGTACTTTCACTTTTGGGAAGGAAAAAAATTTTTTTTTTCCTTTTAAAAAGTAAACGATTGGGCTTAAAAATTATTTAAACCTTCACTAGCTCGCACTGGTTAGCAAACTTGGGTTCATAAAGAAAATCTTCACCAAACTATTAATATTATTTTGATAATGTTAATTGCAAGTATCGGATCCATTTCCAGAAGGATTAAGTAGTATTAAACCTGGAATTATTTTTCAAGGAATTAAACCTATACTTTAATGATCAAGATTTTGCGTAAAGTGGTGTTAATTAATAAAGTACATGCCTACTTTTCTACGTACAAGTTAATCCTTTTTTGCTCTTCTATATATATATATATATATAGATATAAAGTTAATATTTTTTGCATCTCCAGGCTATAATTCATGTATATGGCCTTATTTTATTTTTATTTTTTGTTTGTTTGCATATAAAATTCGATTTCGTGACATTCACGTGAATAAAGAAAAAAAAACCATTCTTTGGTCACGTTCTGAAACCAGACGGAACCAACCACCAATATTATTTTGATCTTTAGTGATTAAGATGGATCGTTGCTTTATTTGAGAAAAGGAGAGGTTGATATGGAAAGGCATACACATCTGAAGAATGACATATCTATATCCATATAATATATATTATATATATCTATACTTGGAAATGAATTTATTATGGAAATGATTTTTAAAGGCGAAATCCTGGCCTTTTCTTTTAGCGTACCCTGTTAATTTGGCTTAATTAGCTTCTTAGCTTGATTTGATGATTATTTTAAAGGTTTTATATATTTGGCCCCCATATGGTTCGCCATTTGTTTATATTTTGAACTTATTATATTTTATTTCTTTTCATCCACTAAATCAGAGTATAGAGCCTGTCCTATAATGAGAGGTTCAATGAGTGGTAACCTAGTTGGGTTGTGTAATAGATGTTTATAATATTAGTTGCATCTTCTAGTCATTTACAAAAAAATATATATATATTTATCTAGTTATTTATATAAAAAGTAGTATATATCTATAGATATTTAATTGTATACATGTACGATTCTCCTAGGCTGGTTACTTAAATATAGGACTAAAGTTTTGGCCTTTGTGAGGGACAATCACACATGGGTTTTGTTGTATGTGTCGATCGAGAGAGTTTAATTCTCCCGACTTTGTGGAGCCTACTCTTGGCATACATGCATGCAGTGATAGATATAGATAGACATATATATAGGATTAAAAAGCAAAGCATTTTTGAGAAAAATAAAGCTTGTCTGCCCAATATATATCACTCGGATAAGTCCTCTCTAACGTAGCCTTCATTTGCCTAGCTAGCTACAAAGTTTGATGACAAATTCTCTCTCTCTCTCTCTCTGTCTCTCTGTGTTTGCACATCAGATCATGAGGTGGCATTCCTTGGACCTCACGGTCCAATTCCGGGGATTTAGAGAATCATATTAATTTGATGTCTGAGATGGACAGAAATTATGGGGTGGGAACCGTTTGATGTTGCCACGTCGCTGTCATGATCATCTCAAAGAAATGAGAGTTTTGTGTTTATTTATATTCTTTGCGTGACCAAATTTGTGTAGGTGAGCGTTACGTGTGATTACAATGACCATTTTTTTTTTTTTTTTTTGAAAAAAAATAAGAATGTAGTTCTAATGACCTTAATTTGCACTTAAATGTTTGGTTAGTAGTATAGCACTAGCTAGGTTTAGATTAGTACGTAATTTTGCAGAGATGAGATTTCCCTTTTTCATCAAATGTAGAGAAATGGTAACTGATATTAAAGAAGATCATTTATCAAAACATTTCACTAGTAGTAAAAAGCGTGGATGTATTAGTCACGTACAAATTATTTGTGACCATCCATATTAATAATGCATGTTTCTAAACTTTTATCACAACCGCATAAATAGAAGTTTTCAAATTTAAAATCATATCAAAATTAAACGGTAAACAAATTTGGAAATCTATCTTACTATAAACAAGGTAATTTTTTTCAGCTTATTACAAAATGCCACTAATCAAATTATCTCATGAAGTTCTACTTGAACTTGGTTTAAAACTGCATTATAGCAATCATATATATAAGGGAATAATTAAAGCAGTTAGTCAAAGATAGTGGGAAGGAAGAAGAAGAAGAAGAAAGTAGCTAGAGTTGAGGAAATTTGGAACTAGGTGGTCCATTGAGAGTGCGGAATGTTTAGCAAGGTGACAAAACATTAAGAAGTAGACCCTTAAAAAAGCAGAGATCGAAATGAGATCATTATCAAAGAAGAAGAATTATAAAATATCTATGTCATATAAATTCATATATATATATATATATGGATAACTCTCTTGTCCGACGGTCATATATGTCCAATAAAAGATAGATAATACAATCCAAAACGTTGTATTCTTATCCACCTTCTTCCTCATCATCATTGTCCAATTTCGCATCCAATGGACCCAATGTCCCGCCGTACGTTTTCGGAAAAAAGGGGCTGCCGGATAGGAGAGTTGACGTGTGTGTGTATATATAATCATTGATGGTTTATATAATTTTGGTAGGAATTTTAATTGGTATGGGGTTGGGTCGAAGTCTCAGTCAGTGATCAGGACCATGTGTGCACGAGGAGGGTGTGGCAAAATCTAGCAAGAGCACGAGCACAGTGCTGGCCAAAGGAGGGAATGTCTGTCCTTAAGGGCTACACATTTTAGGCCTCACCAATGGGTTTGGTTGAGTCAAAAGACCAATATTAGATGCTGGAATCTGCAGCTACCTCCCCCCCTTTTTTCTCTTGAGTTGATCTTTCTTCTCCAACTTGTATATATCTATATGTGTGTGTGTGTATCTATATATTCAGCTTTAATTCTAGAAAGATCAAGAGAGACAAAACCCACATTCTAGGGCTTTGTCATATCGATCTGTCTCTTTTTTCTTGTCTTCTTGTGGAAACGTGTTGATCATATGGTTGGAACAATGAATTAATTAACCATGATTTCTTCTGAAAGAGGATTGGAAACCTTAAAATTTAGAGAGAGAGAGAGAAAAGGGGGGACAAAATACAAACTGACAACTACGTTGCTCTTGTTTTTATACCAGTGTTTGAAATTTAAGCTATAAATATTTACTAAGATGGACGCAGTGATCATAAGTTAAAAGCACAAGGCAAACTATTCTTTCTCCTTTAATTTACAAATACAAATCATATGCTCACCGCAATTAAAAAGAATAATGTCTAAGGGTATTGGTTATCTTCAATACCAATCCATTTTTATTAGTTGTGGTGTTAAATATTAATAATGTCCTAAAATATTCTTCTTATTGGTATTAACAAGTTCTTACTGGTTGAGAACTTGGTAATGATCATGTTTACACTTGGAATTTACTAATGATTTATTTACGACTATTGGTTATGCTTAGTATTTATTAATAAGAATGTTCTAACTCGAGTAACCGAACCTACTTTGGCATGTTAACTAGAGATTAAAACAATTAATAAAAAAGGATTTAAGTGTTAAATTTTAGTACCAAAAAAAAAAAAAAAACTTTTAATCACAACAACTTTTTGTTATATTTTTAGTTTTAACATTTTTGTGCAATTAAAAGATATTTTTACTCATCTTGTGGTTGATATGTATTTAATCACAAATTTTTGTTACAATTTTTAACAAAGCTTTTTAGTCACGATTATTTTTTTAATGCGAGTAAAGCTTTTCTCATTATATCTTAAAACTTCTTGATTAAAGTTTTAGTCCTACTAAAAAATTGTAACTAAATATATAATATCTATTCATATGACAATGTACTAAAAATGTTTAAAATAAAATGTTGTTATTAAAAGTTTATTTTTGTTAGTGAATATATAATAGTGCGTGAGACTTCCACAAGACAACTAGCTAGAGAATTGAGAATCCCTCTCTTTTCGGTCCCACTCACACCCCCACACCCCACGTACTCTCTCTCATCGTCTTTCCTAGCGACCAATCACAAATTTGGAAAAAATAAACATTAAAATTTTTATAACACAACATTGCCATATGGGCGACGATCAAGCATCTCCCCCAAGTACTTTTTACCGATATTATATACAAAAATATTCCAAGACATCCAATTCCATTTTCACCCCACAACAATATATATTAGTACTTAATAAGCTACTCTAATTGATAGATAGCTCTTTCTACACAAACCATTGCTTCATCCCAAAAAAAAAAAAAAAAAAAAAAAACACAAACCATTGATGTGATCTTACTATAGTTCTAGATAGCTAGCTACATGTTGGATTTAGTACATATTGTCTTTATGTGTGATACATGTATATACTTTAAGACTTTCCCCTTTTTAATGATTATAAGCTTAGGTTATCGATAATTTCATATCTGACTACATGATAAAATATAAAATTTAAATATTTCATCCCAACCCTTGTTGAGTTACATATATTTTACCCTCTCAAGCAACATCAACATCCTACCTCCTTTTTGCTCCTTTTGGGATACCCCGTTAGAATATATTTGTATATGCAATGTTCATCCGCAGTGTGTACAAACTTTTTGAAAGCTACGCCCACAAAACACAAACGTACAAGTAGTCACTACTCATTTCCTTTAGGTATACATATACACATACATCTTTATTTGTCTAGAATATATATATATATAAGATGTATATAACTCTAGCTCCCAATTATAAGTTTATTTTCTTTATTTCTTTAAAAAAAACAAAACAAAACAAAGATTCCCTTTGTGGGGTTTCAACACTCGGAATTAAAACCCAAAAAAGAAATAGGATTCCCCTTATTCGGTTGCATGACATGCCCACACATAGATGATGGTACTCCGTGTCCCAAACACTCTGACCCCTAATGCATCCCCCTAGACTTTAATTCACTCTTTATGGACCCCAACATACCCATAAAATATATACACACACACATATATAAATATATATATATATATATCGATATACACCCCCCTTAATTTTATTTATTAATTTATTAATTTATTTATTTTTCATGACAAGCGATACACCGCCTTACTCCTTAGGCCATAACTTAACATATTTCACTTTAACCACACTTTCACACGCCTATATATACACCCAACTCACACCCCTCCTTGGCCACCAACAACAAAATCTAGCTCTCTAATAAGCTTATAATAGTTATAACAACAAGCGTAGCTCCAAAAAATAGAAACACGCATATTTTCATCACACAAATTAAGCTAAGCCATTTTATATTATGTCAGGAGTTTGGGTGTTCAAGAACGGGGTGGTCCGGCTGGTGGAGAACCCGGGGGCGGATTCGCTGGACGGAAGCCGGGGCGGGCGGCGGAAGGTGCTGATCCACACGCCGAGCAACGAGGTGATAACGTCGTACGAGGTGTTGGAGCACAAGTTGTCGTCGTTGGGGTGGGAGAGGTACTACGACGACCCGGACCTCCTTCAGTTCCACAAGCGCTCCACCGTCCACCTCATCTCTCTCCCCAAGGACTTCAACCGCTTCAAGTCCATGCACATGTACGACATCGTCGTCAAGAACCGCAACGTCTTTGAAGTCCGAGATATGTAGCTAGCTACTTACTCGTTTCCCATACGACATCTCTTTCTTTCTCGTACGTCGTCAGTCGTCAGTTGTGTGTGTCGTTCTTTTTCCCTTTGTGTGGTCGTTTTGGTTTTTTTTTTTTTCAAATTTCTTTTAAATTTCTTCTTGTTGTTTAATTTCTCATGTGAATGTTGCGCTAATAATGTTAGGTTAGAGAAGCTAAAGTACAGCTAGCACTTGTTAAGGGTACTATGGTTTGGTGTGTGATATATATATATATATATATATATGGTTCTGTTGTGATATGTATAAATGTTGTGCAAGGATCATTGATTGTGAAAATAATATCTGGTTTCTCCTTCTGTTTTGTTGATTAACTAAATTCTTCCCATTAAAATTGTGAAAATTCTTCATTAAAATTGTCTTAATCAATGGAATTTGATAAGTAAGCGTTCACATATTCACTAATTTTACCTTTAAATAATGACATTGCTGCATGGTGTCACAAAGGATGGTTGTAAGATCTGACTGACCCGTGATGCTAGTGACCCAACGCGTAATCGTACACTTTTTAATTTTTATTTTAATAAGAAATGCCAACTAAAAATAGGATCAAAAATCCTAACAGATTCAGAAAGCAAATGCAATGCAAAAATTATCATTGATATCGGAATCAGATGGTTGGGCTGAATGAATCATTGCAGATCATGCAAGTAGGATTTGCGTGGAGTGTATATAGTCCAACGGCTTAGCTTTTGAGAAGTTAAAAACGTGAGTTTAATTAGAAGGTTCCTGTTCAGCCACGAGCAAAAAGTATATGGCAATTTTATAGATGTTTATATGTAATAGATGCAGGACATATAGTTTATTGTCAGTACTATATATTTTATCATTTGTTCAGCTCTCTGTGTGGTACGAATTGTGATAAGACCTTACAAAGGCGCACAGCTAGCACAACCACCAATCTACAAATCATTCAAAAAAAGAATATATATGTATATATATTTATCAATATATATTTACATATGTGAATATGTTTAGGCTGCTATGTTCCAGGATACGTACAACGTACATCGTAAAAACGACTAGTTAACGGAATATGAAAAGAAAACTTTAATAATATTTTAGCTGTGAGTTATGAATGTGAAAATGCACACACACACACACACACACACACATGTAATACTTCGGGATAAAAATCATTACTGTCCGATTGCATGTGTTATGATAACGTTTAGACTAGATTTTTCCGTTTTCCAACAGAAAATTAAAGAGAGACAAACTTGTAAAGAAAATGTAAGGAGATATATATGTATGTTTTAGGTCTCTAGAGAATATTTGTCTATTATCGTTTTGCCCATTTTTCTTGCATGATTGGTGACGCGAGAGAGAGAGAGAGAGAGAGAGAGAAAGAGAGAGAGAGAGAAGGGTTCCGACAGTCACCAAGTTTGAAAATGTCTTGTAGAAAATTAAATTGATGAAAATTTAGTTTGCTTAGACATGAAGCCATATTTCTCAATTGTTAAATGTGTGAATCTCTCTCTCCCTCTCTCTCTCTTACACACACACATATATATATATACACACACATTATATTATATAGTTGGAGTGCAAAAAGTTCTCCAAAGTTTCAAGCCATTAATAAGAATTTGCTTTGCTTTTGGAGCATTTTGGTGCTGCCAAGTAAACAAATGCCAAACTAGCCACCAGGTCTATCCAATTTGTATGGAGAGGGATACTTTAGCTTTTGCATCCCTTCCTCTCTCCTTTGAGTAAAAGCATAGGAAATTCCAAAATAGTCCTAGATACACCAAAAGCTAAAGGGCAATAATGTGGGACATATGCTAGGTCAGAAACGGAATATTGCATATACACATCTACATGCAGACAAAAGCGGTATATACATATATATATAATCTTGTAGTATATACATATAATCTTTTTCGTGTGAGACCAATATGTATGCGAGATTTTGTCTTGAAATAGAAACTTTTTATCCAAACACAACTCTAGCAGCCTTACCCCAAGTAGAAAATCTTCCTTTTTTTTTTTTTTAATTTCCAAATTTGAAAATATTGTATTATATATTATCGTCACCAATGAAATAACAATTGGCATATATAGAAGGGCAAAGAAGTTTCCAACTCAACTCAAGCACGACTCTGCACAACCCTAAGCGACTGAGCAAAAGATGCCACAAAGAAAGATGATGGTCCTCATATATATTATTGGCAGCTAAATCTCTGCACTTGACTCTATTCTTTGATATATATATATATATATATGTATGCATATCTATACATACATATATATATGTAATGTGCCATCTGCCACTTGTGAAGCAAGTACAAAAGACGATTGTCTCTTGCACTGCCATGAGCAGATCACTAAGACACTCTCTTTCTCTTTCACTGCGGACCAAAATAAAGATATGGCCTCCTTTAGCTACTATAGAGAGAGAGAGAGAGAGAGAGAGAGAGAGAGAGAGAGTCAAACATATTGGATTGGTGGGATTCTGTCGGCCGAAAGAGTACTTGGTTATAAAACAGCGCCAAATTAGACTCGCAAGTTTTGAACAAGAAGATTTAAAATTTAATCGACAATATTGACAGATTATAACGTAGTACAAAGAAATATGAAAATGAGAAATGCGGCGCGAGTTTTATCAATTCAGAAATTCTTCCATAGTTGGTTAAAAGAATGAAATTGACTCATATTATAATAACGCTGTGTAGCATATATATTAGGTATCATTATGGACGAAATTGATCATTAAAATGATAATTGACCCAAAAAAATATACGTAGGTAACATACGTAATTATGAAGCTTTAATCCCGTCTTTCTTTTTTAGTTGATGTTAAGAACTAATGTTTAATATGCAAAATGAAGTTGGTATATGAGTGGAATATCCGATCAAATTTATGGACTTGAATGATAAAAAACACGAACCAATAGTGTATGAATTGCTTAATGCATATCTCAAAATCAAATGATAAATAAATACGGAGCTTGGTAATATCTTATCTATAATGCAGTTTTTTTAATATTGAATCTGGTCAAAATCCGATCAATATGAAATATACACACACACATATGTGTGCCAAAATGAGCACTAGAATGTGATACAAACCTGACGGTAATAATGTACATTTTTTTCATACCCTTCATAGAATTTTCAAATTTCTTTCATGGTTCAAAAACATTTCCACATATGTACTAGCTTAATACTTTTCCCAAATCCCACACAGAACAATATACTGTAGTGTAAATTTTTTAACTCTCAAACTCAAATTCAAGTACGAGGAAGTACTAACGATCCAACATTTTAAAAAAATAAATTTAATTTTTTTTAATTTGTTTTTCTTATCTTGAAAGATATGTCGAGAGTAAACAACTTTTAATGTGAGTAGTAGATCAGCTGAAAGCGATCTTGTATGGACGTACATGTATATTTTCCCGAGAGATATGCGTGTGTGTGTGTGTGTGTGTGTGTGTATCTAGAGAGAGAGAGAGAGAGTACTGATCAAGCCTGCAAGCTAAGAATTTATATGAGAATTCAGATCACTTTACAGCCAATCCGGTGATGCATATTTAAAGCAATTAACATGTGCTTCAAAAGGGTTGCAGAACGTTTCCCCAACCCTAATTTTGTGTGGCCATTTTGCACTCTCATATATCAAAAACATATGTAAGTATATATACGTATATATCCATCGCTTTGATCTGCCTTTGGCTCATCTTTGTGTGGATAAGAGTCTTATCAACACGTGTCTTGGGTAGTTTAGAGCAAAGCCCCTCATATCAAATAGGTCCCCATAGAGTTCTGGGTAATCTATATATTTGTATATGTGTGTGTGTGTGTGTATAGATACATATAGATATATGTTAGATAAGTGTATATAATATGCCAGTTGCCGAGCCCATTCCTAGGTCCTGTGAAGTATGGGCGACAAAAGGCTTTTTTCATTGAGTAGTCAGTTCGTCAAAATTATGGTCATTTCTAGCTGCGAGAAAACTGGAAATGATCAAAGAATGGAACTCATTATATATATCAATGGTTATGGAGAATAAGCTAAGATAAGCGATATATATCCAGTATATTTCTCTATATATATATATATATATATCTCTTAAATTCTTTCTTTTTTTTCATTTTATCCATAAAGGATGGGTCAAGAGAGATCCCATTTTGTCTTCTCATGACTTTGATTTTGATTGACCAGAAAGCTTTTGTCTTGTCAATGCCATGTGCAATTTTCAGTACCATTTCTCTAGTTCTATTACTTTCATCCTTCTGCATGAGTCTGCTCTCCCTTATTCTTTCCCTTTTTTTTTTTTTTTTTAATGAAATTCAATTCAACACAAAATATCCAAGATTAATACTTGTTTAAACATGTTTTGGGACTCCGAAGAGCATCTGGACTCGCAAAAAATAAAGGTAGTGTGGGTACACTTTTTGCTTATTAAACTCATAAATTCGAGTATGTTTGTATTTTTTTTCTATGAAATACTAGTATTCTATGTTATATATTTATGTATCTAAAATTAATCATTGTAGCTTAACGTGAATGGAAATGTAACTAATCTTAGCATTAAATACAATATCTTTTTACAAAAAGAGGATGTTCAATTAGTTTAATCAAATATGACACGTTTGTGGTTGTTAATTCTTGAATATTTATGATGAGGGAGGGTCTTTGGAGAACCCGTCACGACATGTTGAATTTTTCCACAATTTTAAGGTATCTGTGCCCTTATTTTCCGCTACCTATATATAGGGGTATCTAAAGGTGGAGTACTAGAGCTTGTAAATGTCAAAAGAACAGTCACTTCCAACCTAAAAGTTTATTTGTTTGGTTCAATGAAGGAAAGCAAGAACATGTACGCAATCAAGCATCGTTTATAGGCATTAAAAAAAAAAATTAACATTAACAAGAACAGCTGACAAATTATAGTTTAATGTTGTTTATGCAATTGGAAAAGTATACTTATACTCTGTTTTGTAGGAAAGAAATAAAATGAGAGGGCGAGAAAATTTTTAAAGATGGAAAATTATAATGATACAAAAATAAAAATTAGTTTTCCGTTATGTTGTTTGATATATAGGAAGGAAAGAAAATGAAATAGTTGAACAATCACTATTTTATTCATAAGCTTATATTGTTTCTCTTTAAAAATAGGATTAACAAAGTAACATTAGTTACGAAATGGTGGATTTTGATTTTTCTCACACTTTTGGAAGCATTAAACTGAGTGGGCCACACTATAATTTTTTTCCACTCTATCCTCATATCCTTCTTACCAAACAACCTACTTCACTAATTTCCATCTGATTTTCCCTCCTCCCACTTCCGTCATCTCTCTTTTCTATTTTACCAAACATAACATTAGGGTTTTTCATCCCTCTGGTGGGAAGCCCCTATACATATAGAAGGTGTCTTGAATGGAATGTGTATAAAATAAGTAAGACACAACAATAATCCTTAAAAAAAAAAAAAAAAAAAGTAACACATATTACACATGATAAACTTGAAAATTTTATATTATTATCAAGATTTTTTCATGTTAAATCATGGAAAATATACAGAGCTTTTAGATTTATCATGTGCCAGAAAAATATGTATATGATAAACCCGAAATATCTATATTTTTAATAAAATCCATATATTCTATGCATCAACATGCAAAACATTGTGATATATATATATATATATCCTTAGATTTATCATGTTTTTTAAAATAATATTGTGTCTTTCTCATTTTATGCTATAAT